>CAUYPK010054330.1:0-24107 GCA_963574355.1 Loris lydekkerianus | reverse complement strand
AGACGAATATTGGTTTTCTTCGAATTATCCCAGAGCTCTCTGAGAGAGTGGTCTGTTTTTGCTCTCCATTTCTCTTCTTCTTTGAGGGTTTGGGAGCGTTCGAAAGCTTTGTCTTCAATGTCAGAAATCCTTTCTTCTGCTTTCTCCATTCTGTTAGTGAGGGATTCTACTGTGTCAGATCTTTGAGGGATGCAACTTCTGGTCTCAATGTGTCAAAATCTTTGGTCATTTGGTCTTTGAATCCATTGAATTCTGGAGATAACTTTTGGAATTCTAATTTGATCTTATTTGGTATCCAGATCCTAAATTCAATTTTTGACATCTCAGGTATTTTTTTTTTTGCATGGGGTCTTGTGCTGTTTCTGCCCCATTGATCCTTGGGGGAGTTGATCTACTCTGATTATTCATATTGCTGGAGTTTTTTTGTTGATTTCGCCTCATGATTGTTTTTTACCATTACCTCTGGCCGTCCTCAGAGTTGGGGAGGTGTCTTTCCAAGATTAGACCCCAGCGGGATCACTCTATTGTTGCTGAATATTTGTAGGGAGTGACCCTGTGTAGTGTTCTTGGGCTGCTCCAGCTACAGAGTTCTGGTTGTGGAAGCAGCTCTGGTGTGTGACACACCCATATCCAGCAACAGGTCTGGGGGTGGTGCACACGGTTCTAGGAGTGCCTGGTGCCCAGTGACTTTGGTACATAGAGCCCAAGGCTCCAGCAGTCTCTGGCCTGGAGAAGTGCTCTGTGCAGAGGCAGGGAGGGCTCCAGAGGGCACGCAGCTATCAGAGTCCCTGGCCAGATGAACGGGCTACTGTGGAAGCTGAGAGGACACAGGAGGGCGGACACAGGGTTGGGTTGCTCCTGAAGTTCCTGGTCAGGGAATGCAGAGGCCTGGTGGGTGCGGGTCACCGGTCGGGGGTTGCTGCACAGCTCTTATGGCGGTCTGGGAGGCCCCAAGCCCAGGCACTCTACCCAGGGCAACAGCCCAAGGCTCCAGTGTGCCAAAACCATCTCACTCTGCCCCTCAGTATTAAGGCTGTAAGGCAGCTCAGCCACCACCTCTAGGCTCCCCAGTCACTAGGTTACTTTGTCCCGCCTGTTCCTTGCTCTGGGACCCTGAGGGCGGAGCTTGCCGGGCCAGTTCTTTCACAATGGCTTCCTGTGCCCAGCTCAGTGGCTCAGTCTGGGGCCCCAGACAATGCCCAAAGTTTTCCACACTCCTGCTCAAGCTCTCCCCAAGGCAGTTCAACTGAGTGCCAATTCCAAGAACACCAAAACAGTTCACAGGTAAGGCCTTTCTGGTTTGCAGTCTCACTGCTGCTTGTACTCAACGGTTGCCAGCGTGATTAGGTCAATCGAACACACCCAACCACTTGCCAGTTTTCCACTGTTTTTGTCATCCTCTTGGGGTCCAGAAGTCCGTTGCTGGCTCTCTGTATCCTCAAAGGGATGATTATAGGCAGATCCCACCAGCCAGAGATGCCTGGAGTCTTGTCTCCCCAGACTCACCATGCCCAGTTGCAGGGAAGCTGTTACTTAGCCTCCATCTTTAATCCAATCAGAATTTCAGGATTTCATGCTGGCACCCAGGGGTGCGAGGGTGCCAATCATGGGTCCTGGCGCAGCTCTTCTTGAGGTTCGGGTGCATCTCTCAGCACAGCACCTTGATGCAGAATTATTGGGAGTACTAAGGTTGTTCTTTTATGACTAGACGAGATCCCAGCTCAGTGTCGTGGCCTCAGCTTCAGGGCCTTGGCTTTACCTCAGACCGCAGGCAACACCTTCCCTTCCTCCTCTTTTTTGCCTGCTTCCATGCAGGTGGATGTGGCTGAGGAAAAATCCACAGCATATCGTCTGGTCTTATTTTAAACTCCTGACCTTAGAGCTTCAACTGCATCCTTAATGGAGCCAGACAATCTACTCCATTTTTCTGGTTCATTGATTCTCCTACTTTTCACAGGCCTATGACATATCCTCTTCTTTTTCTCAACTTCTAACACCTTCTTTATCATCCTTGCTTAGGCCATTACTTATTATTTTGCTGAAAAAGGAATCAGATTTTCCACAGATGCCTACCACTGTATCTGTCCATCTCTTTGCATCTGAACTTATACACAAGGGTGTCCATAATGTTTATATGCAATTTACTATGGTAAACTATTTTAAAGTGGACATGAACTTTATGTCCACTCTGTATGTCACTTTCTTTCTTGTTACAATGAGCAGGATGAACCACCCTGAGTTTTTATCTAGTACAACCCCTCCACTATCATCCAATACATCCTGCTTACATAAATATACTGCTCTAAGAAGCTGTCCATTTCTCTCCTGCATCATCAGTTTTATTCTCTCTACCTATATCTATTTTATCAATATACAAACATCTGTATGTTTTTATTGATACTTCCATATTACAATTATTTCTAATGGCTTCAGTTTCCCTTCAGCCACCATCCCATTTTTCTCTGTCCCTTTAGTTGAAAACTCCTTGAATGAGTTATCTAGACTTCTGGTCTCTAATTTCTCTCTTTTCATTCTTTCCTTTTCTCCAGGATTTTGTTCTCATGAAAACATTATTTTAAGAAAAATAAAAGTCATCAATACCTATCACATCGCTACATTCAAAGGTCAGTTCTTAATTCTCATAATGCTTTACTTGTGAGGATTAGACCTAATAACTTAAAAATCATAGATAATCTATCATCATTTTCCTTCTTTCTCTAGAATTTTCTTTTGTAAGAATATGTTGAGGTTCAGGAAGTTGTCTGTATTCTCGGTTCATGGTGTGCTCTTGTCATCTCAAAAAAAGGCACTGGTTATGCCCTGGGTTCTGCTTTATACTACCTAGATTGGACCCACCCAATGGTTCAGAGTTCATTTTGGAAGCCCTGAGTTGTACTGAGCATGCAGACATCCCATAAGCCTCTTTGAAAGCCCATGGAGGGTGTGAACTGCAATGTAGCCTTAAACTAAGGACATAATAATTAGCCTTACAGCTGTTCTAGATCACTTTCCAGGCTCAGTTGTACCTATGCTGCTTGGCCTGTGGGCTAGAGAGGCTTCTGCATTCTTTTGTAGTTTGCACACTAAGATCTGATTAGTAGATTACTAGGACATTCCCTCGTCCTCAGGGGCAGGAGTTGCTTAGGGCAGGATTAAGGTGGGCAGAACCAAAATGTGGGTCTGGGGACCTGCTCTAGTCTTTTTCCCTAGGAGAGATAGAATCCTAACTATCTACCTAATAGATCTGCTCTTGGTAAACTTTTGTATATCTAAAAGCAAATCTATTTCTCCCTTATCTTGGTTGGCAGTTATTTTCATTAAGCAAATTGAAAACACCATTTCACTTTCCTATGATTTTCTTAGTCTAAATGCTGCTACTTTGAAAGTAACTCATCTTTTTTCCTCTGGCTGCTTTAAATTTTCCCATGGTCTTTGTTGTTGAGAAATTCTCAGTGATAAAACTGAGTTTCTTTACATCTATTTTTCTTGGAATTCTTTGAGTTTTGAATCTAGAAATGATTTTTTTATCAGTTGTGGGAAATATCAGCTATTATCTCTTCAAATATTGCCTTAGTTCCTTCCTTTTCCTCCTATTCCTAGAACACTAGTTATATGTATGTTATACCTTCTTACCTGCTCATTCACACGTTCCATCTACTTTTTCTGTGCTGGATTTTAAAGCATTTCTTTTGGCCTATTTTTAAGTTTGAATTTTCTATTTTAATTAATACATTTATCATTTCTGAAAGTACTATTTTATTGGAACATCAGTAGTCTGGAACTATTTTTTTTTTTTTTTTCAGTTTTTGGCTAGGGTCACATTTGAACCTGCCACCTCCAGTATGTGGGGCCAGCGCCCTACTCCTTGAGCCATAGGGGCCACCCCCAGTAGTCTGGAATTATTAAAAGAAATTCTAAGTTTCAAATTTTGAGGACTCCCATTGATTAATTTTGAAAGATTGTAGCTTTTATTATTTATTTGGTTTTAGATATTTATTATAATGGTATTAGGTTCACATCAAAGTTAGACAAAAACTACAGAGAATTTTCATATCTCCCCTCCATCTCTTAGTCTCCTCCACTAACATCCCTACCAATGTGGTACATTGCTATAGTCCCCTAGCGAATTCAAATTTAGCTTACAAATCTGCATAGTGGCTAGATTTTATTTATAACTTTTTAGGGACATTTCTCCCTTCTGTCTTCAGCACCAAAGCAAATTCAAAATGTCTTTATGTTGGGAGAAGAGATGGTTTATGTGGCTTTGATTTAAACTGAGAATATAGCTTTTTAAAATTTCAGGTTAATGAGAGTACAATCAGGTCAAAATATTTGATTTTGTACAGTCCCTCTTGTAATTGTGTCTCACCCCCAAGAGGTATGCCATACACCCTAACATTGTGCCCATTAAGTGGGAGCACCCCACCTTTTCTCTCCCCCGCCTCATTATCCTTCCCCTTAACTTGAATTTAAATGCATCTTTCTCATATATGGGCATGCACTAGATTGTTTACTGGCTTCATATTAGTATTGAGTATATTGGATAATTGCTTTTCCATTCTTGTGATACTTTTACTAAGAAGAATGTGTTTCAACTCCATCCAGGTCAGTACAAAAGATGGGAAGTCACCATCTTTTTATGGCTGAATCGTATTCCATGGTATGCATATACCACAATTTGTTAATCCATTCCTGAGTTAATGGGCATTTAGGTTGTTTCCACCTTTAGGTGATCGTAAATTGAGCTGCAATAAACAGTCTAGTGAAAATGTCCTTGTGATGAAATGATTTTTTTTGTTTCTGAGTGGATGCCTAGTAGTGGTATTGCAGGATCCAATGGGAGATTTTATTGGAGTTCTTTGAGCATTCTCTGTACTTCTTTCCAAAGAGCCAGTATTAGTTTGCAGTCTCGCCACCATGTAAAAGTTTTCCCCCACGCTCCACATCCATGCCAGGATCTGCAACTTTGGGACTTTGTGATGTGGGCTAATCTTACTGGAGGTTAAGTGATATCTCAAGGTAGTTTTGATTTGTGTTTCTCTCATGATTAGGGGTGATGGACATTCTTTCAAATGTTTCTTGGCCATTTGTCTGTCTTCCTTAGAGAAGGTTCTATTCATGTCTCTTGCCCACTGATAGATAGGATTGTTAGCTCTTTTTTATTGATTAATTTGAGTTCTCTGTAGAACCTAGTTATCAAGCCTAGATTCATAATATGTCAATATATTTTCCTATTCTGAAGGTTGTCTATTTTCTTTGTCTCCTTAGCTGTATAGAAGCTTTCCAGTTTAATTAAGTCCCATTTATTAATTTTTTTTTGTTTTTGAAATTGCCATGGAAAATTGCCAGGAACATCTTTTGCATAAAATCTTTCCCCAGTTTAGCATCTTCAAGAGTTTTCTCCACACTTCCTTCTAGGATTTTTATCATTTCATGCCATAGATTTAAATCTTTTATCCATCTCGAATCAATTTTTGTAAATGGTGAAATGTACGAGTCCAGCTTTAGTCCTTTGCACGTGGTGATGTGTCTCCCAACACCATTTATTGAATAGGGATTTTTTTTCTCCAGTGTATGCTCTTGTTTGGTTTATCAAAGATCAGATGGCTAGAAGAGACTGGTTTCATCTCTTTGTTTTCTATTCTATTCCATATGTCTATGTCTCTATTTTTGTGCCAGTACCATGCTGTTTTGATGGCTATAGACTTATAATATAGCCTAAAGTCTGATGGGGTTATGCCCCTGGCTTTGTTTTTATTACTAAGAATTGCCTTAGCTATATGCGTTTTTTCTGCTTTCATACAAAACAAAGAACTATTTTTTCCAAATCTTCAAAGTATGATGTTAGTATTTTAATAGGGATGGCACTGAATCTGCAGATTGCTTTGGGAAGTATAGAGATTTTAACAATGTTGATTCTTCCCAGCCATGAGCATGGTATGTTCTTCCATTTGTTAATGTCTTCTGCTATTTCCTTTTTTTGGGGTTTCATAATTTTCTTTGTAGAGGTTCTTCACCTCTTTTGTTAGGTATTTCTTTTTCTTTGAAGCTACTGTGAAGGGAATTGTGTCATTGATTTGCTTCTCAGCTTGATTACTACTGGCATATACAAAGGCTACCAATTTGTGGACATTGATTTTATATACTAAGATGTTACTGTATTTCTTTTCTTTTTTATTGTTGTTGTTACTGTATTTCTTGATCACTTCCAGGGGTCTTGTGGTTGAGTTTTTGGGGTTCTCTAAGTATAAGATTATATCATTGGCCAAGAATGAGTTTCACCTTTGCTGCTCCCATTTGGATGCACTTTATTTATTTCCTTCTCTTGACTGATTGGCTTGGCTAGAATTTCTGGCACTATTTTGAATAGTAGTGGCAATAGAGGATGTCTTCATCTGGTTCCAGTTCTAAGTGGAAAAGCTTTCAGTTTTACTATATCCATTATGATATTAGCGATTGGTTTGTGTAGATGGCTTCAATTATTTTAAGAAATGTGCCATCTATGCCTATATTCTTAAGTGTTCTTGTTAGAAAAGGATGCTAAATTTTATCAAATGATTTTTCTGGATCTATTGAGAGGATCATATATGGTCTTTGTTTTTGCTTCTATTGATATGGTGAATTACATTTATGGACTTGTGTATGTTAAACCAGCCTTGCATCTTGTGGATGGAGCCTACTTGATCATGATGTATAATTTTTTTTAATGTGTAGCTGTAATTTATTGGCTGAGAATTTGGGGGTGGGGTATTTTTAGATCAATATTCATTAGTGAAATTGGTCTATAGTTCTCTTTTTTAATTGGGTCCTTTCCTGGTTTTGGTTTTAAAATTGACTAAAGAATTCTTGACTTAAATAGCAGTTCTGAAAGTCCTGATGTTTGCTTCATAGAACACATTGAGCCTTCTCTGTCAATTTTTTGAAATAATTTCTGCTATATGGGTAACAAGCTCTTCTTTGGAGGTTTGATAGAATTCTGATGTGAAGCCATCTGGACCAGGGCATTCTTTTGTTGATAGATTTTTTATTGTTGTTGTTGTTGTTTTAATCTCAGTGCTTGATATTGGTCTGTTCAAGAGATATATTTCTTCTTGGTTAAGTCTAGAGAGAGGATGTGATTCAAGGTATTTCCTCCTTGAAATTTCCTCCACATTGTCAAATTTCTGGGCTTAGTGTTTCTTGTAGTATTCAGAGATAATCTCTTGTTTCTCTGTGGCATCTGTTGTTATTTCTCCTTTATCATTTCTGATTGATGTTATTAGAGATTTTGTTTCTATTTCTAGTTCATCTGGCCATAGGTTTATCAATTTTTTTTGAAAGAATAAACATTTTTATTTTTTTTTGCAATATTCTTTTGTTTTCAATTTTATTAATCTTTGATTTAATTTTGGTTGTTTCTTTTCTTCTGCTAGGTTGGGGATTAAATCGTTCTTCTTTTTCTATTTCCTTGAGATGATTCATTAGTTTGTTGATGTGCTCTCTTTCTGATTTTTAGAAGTAGGCATCAAATGCAATAAATGAGAATATAGACTTATGAAGGGAGGGCCTCCTATTAAACCCTCCACCTGGAAAATTCTGAGGTTAGTTTTCTGTTACCATACTAGTGAGATCATGGAAACTGAAGTTGAAATTTGTCATATTCAACAAATATTCTCAGGGCAAAAATGATTCTAGCTTATTTCTACAAGTTTTTTTCTACAGATAGAATTTGGCCTGAAAAATTTCTTCAGTCTAACAAGGTCTTTAGTGTGCTTCAAAAGGCTTAAGAAATATTTTCTTCAATCTTTTTTAGTTATTCTCAGTGGGAAACTTAATGAAACATCTTTAGAATCAGAAGGCTCTTCATTTAAGTCTCTCAATCAACCAACAATTATTGTGTATTCATTACTGTGCTAGATATTTGGGAAAGCAATTATGTATTGGATATTATTCCTGCTATGAGGAGGTTGCAACCAAGTAGAGGAGGAATTGCACAGAGTCTATTTAATTCAACATTCTG
This sequence comes from Loris lydekkerianus, assembly GCA_963574355.1. Taxonomy (NCBI): domain Eukaryota; kingdom Metazoa; phylum Chordata; class Mammalia; order Primates; family Lorisidae; genus Loris; species Loris lydekkerianus. The sequence continues at coordinate 16,108 of CAUYPK010054330.1, read as the reverse complement.
TTAAACTGTAGAGAAGTTCAACATTGTTTATGACTTTGTGTCCCTGTGTTTTTCTCAAATGAAACTGGAACAATTAATAACTCCCTTCTGTAATAAAAGTTTCTGCACCAATACCCCAATTTGTCCTGGTTCCTATGAAGGAATGGAGCTCCAGTAGAAGGGGACAAAGAAACACAACTGGGGTGGAGATGGGAGTTCCAAAGAAATTATCACTAACTTTATCTCTGCTTCTTGGGGGATGTTAAAAAGCTGATATAGTCTACTCTCTCCTGTTATCTGAGCCTGCTTCATGCATGGTAAAGATGAGTATGACCTTAATAGTTCTTCTTCCTTTGGAGCTTTTCATCTCCAACACTGTCAAGGAGATCTTTTAAGTGTCACTTCTGGCAATGATATGACGTTGGGTCAATTATTTTATGGCTTAATGTGGTGGTGTAGTAGTTCTCTGGACACTGAAAAACTGGAATAAGGCTAATACTAGCTGTAGGAATTAGAATTCATTTGTCACTTTCAGGTATACTTTTTTAATCCCAGAAAAATTCTTATTATATTTTACATGATTAGGATATTAGACTTCATTTACATAGCACAGGAAAAAGTCCAACAAATCAATTTTAAACAGCAAGATATTTGATACCATATTTTAATTTACACACCATTCTGGGAATAGCAATCAGACAAAGTTAATTGATGGAGACATTTCAGAGTAAAATAAAATTATCTTGACAGCTTTTCATTAGGGTAACAACCTGACAGTCAAAGAAGTACCTAATTTTTTCTTTAATCATGGCAAAATTTTATTAATAGTAGCTTACACATGTATTACACATCTTGAGAGATGGATTCCTACAGACTTTAGAGCACAGATTGGTGAAATTGCCTCTTCCTTCATTAAGTAGATCATGGGCATTGCTAAAATAGCGATACAAGGAATAAAGTTCACAGGGATGCTTAACTTCTCACATTTATAGCATAAAGCAAATATCTAAAAATATAATGAAGAGTCTTAAAAAGTAATGTTCCAGAAAAGAAATTTTCACCAAGCCATTGTAGCCCACATGAGTAATTTTTCTTCCTTTTTTTCTTTTTTTGAGGAATGACTCACTGATCAGAAAATCTTGCTTTATTCATAAAATATACATTAACTATCTAATGTGAATAAATCTTTTTTCCTTTTAGAAAGGGTCATAAATTCATAAGATGAAGGGCAAGAAGAAAATGTTTTTCATTTGGACACATAACCTAGAATAGATTTGGATGGGGTTTCCTGACATTCTGGTGAGAGTTTGATAGCTCTCATTCCCTAAAGTCTTAAGACCATGTCTTTGTGGGTTTGTGAGTGCTGGAAGAAAGATAATGTGGAAGATAAAATCCTGGGTCAATGTTGGAAAGGCTTTATCCCTTTGATTCATCTGTCTCTTTTCATGAATCCAAGAAAGATCCAGAAGAGTAGGGTGGAGAGGGGAGACTGGTGAAAGGCTATTCATGTAGGGTAGAGCTGAGTAAAAAATTAGGAATTTTTGACAAAAGACAAAGAACAGGCCTATCCCTAACATGTGTGTCATGTATAAGTTATATATCAACTATTTGCTCCTTGATGTTATGCCTAGATGTACACATTGAGGGGAAACATGAGTCGTTCAATATTGCAAAATGTTTTTCAGCCAAGGGAAACTGTTGTGACTATTGCACTAATTTGTAAATATCTCCAGAATTATGAATTGGAACATAAAAAAAGCAAGTGAGATGTTCAGCTGTACTGGGAAACAATGTTTTATTATGCAAGAATATCATATCCCTGCTCTCTGAGTGAAAGAATTTGGCAAATTAGTTATGTATGTAAGTATGTATTTATTTTACTGAAGTAAATCTACTGCTTAAATCTTCTTCTGACTTTATAGCTGTGTCTATTTTTAATGTCAACAGGAATATAGACCAAAATCTTCATGGTATTTGGACATAGTAGCCTTCTGTTTCTAGGACATGGGAAAGAATGATACTGGGGCCTAAACGGTATTAGTGATGATTTTGGATTCGTCATGATGTACACTTTACCATAGCTGAGCTGTGGACCCCCCATGACAAAGGCACCCATATCTTTTTAACTTTTATTTATGTTAAATATATGTTTATGTTTGCGATATATAATCTAATTTATGCCCAATGTTACATAGATGTCTACATTAAAGGTGTATGACATATTTTGCGGAGTGTTTTTTTCTCCATCAAAATCTGTCAAGGATTCTTATAACCTGGTGACTCTTAGAATCTATTAAGAAGCAGCTGTGGGAATGTCAGTCTCTCCAGAGCCCCATTTCAGTCACCGCAAAAAGGTAAGATAAAAGGAATGGAAACTAACTACCTTCATGATAGGCTCAGCTTTTAAAGTACTTGTTATTTTCTGGCTTTTTTTTTTGGCATGGGTACAGAGGTTAAAGCTGTAAGAAACAATAGCACAAAGCTAAATAATAATGAAAAACTGGGCTTTCATTTCTACAGACATAAATCCACAATGTTATGCACATGTTTAATGAATTATATATTTTTGGCATGTCATTTATGCAACCAAACAACCAGATAATTTATATTTAAAATGACAATACCAAAAAATTAAAGAGAAGGGAAGTTGCCATGGAGATTATCCTGGGTACACATGATAGGTAAGTGTCACGACTTGAAATGTGAGGTGGTCTCAGAAGAAATACAAATTTACACTCCAGTAATAATGAAAAAAAAAAAAAAATTCCACTTAAGACAAAAGAACATTTTTTTGTTTGAAAAATTCCCTTCTTTGTTCTTATTTATTCAACAAAGGAAATAACAATTCTTTGTATTAATAGCATGGTCAGAAACTGAATTGAAAAGCTGAAAATTCCTGTCATGTTATTTGAGTTTTATCAGCTGGTATACGAACAGCAAGTTTGGAAGAAAAGGAATACTTGTCTCCATTCTGGATGGATATGGGGTTAGTTCACTGATAAATGTTCAAATGCTATAATGCCAGTATCTATCCCAAAATATCAGGGTCTAAAAAAGAATCACTGCAATAAGCAATAGTCTTTAAAGGGGTTTTCTAGGCAAACTGAAATTTCAAGAGCCATGTTTAACAGATTGAGCATAATAATAATTAATAAAAAGAAAAAACATTTGAACACAGTGGCTTCCATCACACAAGCTGGGATTGTGTAGATATTGGGATTCCCACAGTGCTGAAAAAGAAGGTAGACTGGTCAGAAAAGGCAAGTGATACTGTTGGAAGTGCAGATGTGTTTCACCTCTTTAATAACTTTTCACAGAGGAGAAGCTGGTTCTTACACCTATAATATGACATCTTTCTACAGTCTCTAAATAATTTCTAAGTGCAAGTGACCTTCTGTTGGTTGGTTTGACAAAGGTCTTGGAATCTTTAAAATGTGTTCTCAGATATTATCAGATCCAAGAGACACTGCCTTATAAGGCCCAAGTCTTTATTACTTAATAGAAGACATAGATTTTAAATACAAAACCCAAAGTTCCTGCTTACCTGTGTGCTACAAAACTTGAAGAAATTCAAATCTTATTTGCAGATTTTAGTTTGCAAAAGAGGCTTGCAAACATCAGGACTATTTTTTATTGTAACTCAGTGCTCAAATTACAATATCTCTTTATGTCATTGTTGTATTTGGCATCATGGTTAGGCTCTATTGCCACCTGCCCTGAACTCGTGGTTTTGTGCCAGGCCCTATAATAGGTGAATTAATTTTTCTGTGGCCAGTAGGTGCCTTTTAGCATGTTATTGTTGCTGTGCCTTTAGTGACACCCTGAAGACTTGAAAGAGTTAATGTTCCTCCTTTAGTATCAGGAAGTAACTGAAAGCTCCAGGAAAATTTGGATTCTCGTTATTATAATTAGAGATAATGAGGATAATGTTCAGAGATAATTGGTGCATAGTGACTGCAAAGGGACAACAAGCACGGATGACACTGTTTGGCAGGACCACACATTAATACACAGGAGCAGCTGATAAACACTCTATGTTTTGTTTCCTAAATCTATTCAGTTTTAAGTTTATACAGCGCCCATCACCTGGGCACTGTTCTTTATGACTGTCTGCTGAGCAGTTGGCTGAGTCAAAATTGTTTTGTTATGAGCTATTCACATCTCCTTAGGGAGGCTGGCTTATATTCTGAACCTCAATTTTCCTATAAGCCACTGAACATTTAAACATATCTCAGAGTAAATTGGTTCCTGAGAGAGGGTGAGAGACCACTAAACTCTGGTTGCTCACCCTTCCCTAAGCAATGAAGTAGGAAGTCATTTTGTTTTACTCCTACTGTAATTACCACCCATGGTAGAAGCACTTGCCCTAGATCCAGAGGCTTGAAGAGGCTGGGATGATAAGCCTGGGGGCTGGCCTTGGCTTGCTGCTAAAAGCCAATGGCTTAGAAAGGCAGTTTGCTTGGGAGAATAAGAGGAAGTAGTAGCTCTGTCAGCTGGTGTTAAAAATAATACCTAGCAATCCCACGGTATAATGTGCCCATAAGCTCTCCTGTCATTGCCAAGATGAAAAACTGCCCCCTTCTCTAGCCAAATGGCTTAACTCCTCTTGTTTTTTTATGATTTTCCTTTAACTGCAGGACTACCCTTCGTGTTCTGTTAACCCGATTTCACTCAGCAAATTTGTGGGGTAGAGGAGAGAGGAACAGACATCGCATGATATGCCTTAAGCTGGCATTGCTTTGCAACTGTACCTGATCACCAGTACTGCTACCCTTAAAGATTGTATATTCCACCAAACATCTTAACTGAGCCAGTGTAGAAACGTTAGTTTGTTACCATTTCTTTTTTTAAACATCTCATCTTCTACCCTTCAGATCCAAACATCTAAATTTACAGCAAGGAACAGCTTCAGCAACCAATATATCATCTATATTCCAACAAATGCAGGTGGTGGAAGCTGTTTTTTTGATGAAAACCAGAGGAGCAGAGTTTAATCTTTCTCCCTCCTCCCCTTCCCAGATGGTGCTGAAAAAATCAATTCGGTTTTAGTTTTCTCAGTTGTCAAATGAGGAGAGCTGTACTTAGGATTAATTGAGATGATATGTGGGAATGTTCTAAATGCTATAAAAATGCAAGATCTAACTTGTTATCTAGCAATATTATGTTCTGGCATTAGAAGAACCAAGATCTAAGGATTATCCAAAAGGAATTTAAGAGGGGGACCCCCATCCATGGGAAAAATTTGTCTTATACTTCACAAGAGTAAAATAGAATTTTAGAAAAGATTTCTTAAGACTTTAAAGTGTTTTAAATATGTTTCATGCATAATGAAAAAATAACTTCTAGCAATGATCTAGCAGTCTAGAGCCTGGCTATATTCTTTTTAGTGTAAAGTAGAATTCAAATGCTAGGATAAAGGGTGACATAGAGCAGTGTGTGTGTGTTTATGTGTGTGTGTGAGAGAGAGAGAGAGAAAAAAGGAAAGAGAGGGAAAAGATTGTCAAAAATTAATGCCAATATATTTAACTAATTATATTATTTCTAGCGTATTTCTTTCTTGTTTAAAAGTATGAAGAATTTTTTTCACATATCTATTTGTAAGGTCATCTGGCCTTATGAATTTCTTACTATTTTGAGGCATAGTAGTTATAACCCATCTCTTTCATGGGTCTAACTGCCTTTAGAATTCCTCAGGTAGGAATTCTAACTAAAGTCTGAACTACTATGGCTTGTCATCTGGGTGAATATTGTTTGCTTTTGTTGTGGTTGGCTAGACAATGAGAAATGAAGGCTATGAGTTCTTAGTCTGCTCCACCATGATTAGCTGGGAGGAGTACACGATACCATGTAACTCATCACCTTGGACAGCTTACTCCAGCTCATGCAAATGGCATATTTGTTTCTATCATGACTGCTAGGAAACAGGATTTTAGTAATGTTATATTTACGTATCACTGAGGTCCAAGAATTGGGTCTTATTGTCTGTTTCATCATCAAAATGAACAAACAGTGGGTATTTCTTTATAGTAATTGAGGCAGCTGCCATCTTTGATGGTGCCAACAGGCTGCAATTGGCTGATAATTGTCATATGACTTGCTGTGGGGAGCTCTGGCATTATTTTTCTCCAGAATCCCTTAGTGGAACCTCAAAAGGGGGGAATTTAGCCCTCTTACTCCAGGAGACATTTGGAAATTTCTGGAAACATTTTTCTTGTTATGATAGATGACACCATGATAAATTAGGTGCTGCTAATATCTAGCAAGCAGAGGTCAGGGATATTGGTAGACACCCTGCAGTGCGCAGGACAGTCCCTACAACAAAGAATGATCCTGTGCAAGATGTCAGTACTGCCGTGATTAGGGAAACCTGTCTTTGAGGTAAAATGTTTTAGAGTTAGCTGGCAAGGGGAAGGGAGAATGAACTGCAAGTGTGGGTCAGATCCGCTTCACCCAGGCTATTTTTAAAAAGTTAGATCTGGTGGTGAAGAAGTAGCATTTAGAGTATTTCTATTATGAGAAAGACAGGGCTCTATTCTCCTCTGGAGACTACATTAATATTGCTCACTCCTCACTACTGATTTTTTAAAATAAGTCATTCAGTTTTTATTTCCCTACATCTTGATAGCCCTGCAGACAGGAAAGAAATCCAGAGTAGTTACTGATATACCATCTTTCCATTGTATTCCTATGCACCTCCATCCCAAATGCACTAGGAGTGTATGTTGTATATATGTGGCCTTTAATGAGGAGACTTGTATGAGCTGCATGTCATTTGCACCCAAAATATGCAGGTGGTTTAGCAAGGCAGCTGCAGAATTACTGATCGAGTTGCTACGTTCCAGGGGTCATGTCAAGATTCATTCATATTAAGTCAACCTAGGGTCTGCAATCTATTGTCAACTAAACTAATTTAAGAAGGCCATCTGTTGCGTTATCTCTTGCATTGCCTTCAGCAGGCCTTCCCTTTTTGTTTTGAGTGAGGTTTTGTTTCTGTGTCTCTTGACAGCAACTCTTTCTCCCTGAAGAGCTGAGCCTTTGCCAACTTTCCATCCACCTTCTGAATAAATCTACTGTGTTCCATCAGGTGGCAGAGAGGGCACTTTGAGCTTTCTTATGGCAGATGGTTTGACACGCCTAATTGAAGTAATATATTTTTCAGATGGTCTTGAAATGCTATACGGAAATGTATAGCATGTCACATTGTGACAAATCTCTACTGGCTGAAATAGGAAATTTAGAGTAAATGTATCACACTTAGCATAGACATGGCATGTTTCAGGAGGAAAAAAAACCCCACCTGTAGACATTCAGCTTTATTAAGGTAGATGTTTGTGTCAGTTACATCTAAAAAGGGTGCCAAGAGATCTATTAGCTAATTTGATGCTCATGTTATTATGAACTGAATAAAGAAGGCTATCTTTTCAAAATTAGGCAAAATTAGGCAAAGGCCAAGCAAAGAATAGTGTTCAAAATGCTAAAATAGAGATATATAATTTAGAAAATCAAATTTCCTTGTTGGCTTTCAAAGTCCACAAAATGGAAATTAATTTTCTTATAATGAAATTTCACTGGGACATGAAAGAAAGAAACAACTGACATGGAATTTAAACTTCTGAGAGAACTTCCAGGTATGCTCAAAATTAACACTGGAAAATACATTTCCATGGGAATATTTCAGGCCCCACTAAGTAGGGTCCTTTGTATTTTTAGGTCTGGGTCTTTAGCTGGAGGGAATGCTGTAAAAAGACTGACCCTTTAGAAGCTGGGCCATATCTTTCCTCAACCTGATGCTATTCTTTTGGAGTTTGAGGTGGGGTAAGAATGCTGAAAGAATTGCAAACACACTGCTGTAGCAGGTTCTGGGAACCCACAGGAGAAAATGGGATAATAACCTGTTAGAGGGCAAGGAAAGAGAAGAGGTTTATGAGAATACAAGTGAGCCAATGCCAACAGAATTTCCACACTCCATATCTCAGCACTGGCCTAAAGGGACAGATGGTGCAGACAGCCCCTTCATCGGGGGCCACATGTTGGGGCCACACATATTCACTGGTCTTACCCTGCTGCACTTCCCGTCACTGCCCCAGGAAGCCTGTTACAGTTTCTCAGAGGCCTGGTCCTTAGTTATTTATTACTGATAATTATCAATTTGGAAGAGGATTTGCTGAATAAACTAAATGGCATTTCTCATGCAATCTGTATATTGGGTCATTCTACATAGATACATTCTTTAAAATAAATCTAGCTGCTGTTGTATCCTAATTTTCCCTTTGTTAAGAGTGCTGTTCAAATGTTGCTACCCCAGGGAGATTGGACTATCCACCTCTATCCTCTTACTCTGCCATAATTTGATTTTCTATTACAATTACTTCTTGACATCATTTTTTGTACCTGTTTATTTCTGTATTTCTCCCCTGGACATTTCCTATTCCTCTCCCCACTTCCAATAGAAGGTCATGAAGGCAGGGATTAGAGAGGTCTCTTTTGTTCACTGTTTTATTCTCAGCTTCTAGACCAGTGCCTGGCTGGTAGTAAGGGAATAAATAGATTTTTAAATCATTCCCAAGTGAATTGTGACTTTCTGATTGATCTGGACCCTATCTGAGGAATGGGTGACACTGTCATGTATATTACGTGACTCAAAAGAGAGTGGAGATAGCAGCTGGTAGTTAAGACCCTTAAATGACCTATCTACTATGCCTATTACAAAGGTACATTTCAAACATATTAATAGTAGACTATAAATGTCTAAACACAACAATTAAATAAGTGACGTGAATGCTAAAAAAACAAAACAAGAAAACAAAAACCCAAAAATCGTCTCAAATGTTTTTTCATGATAGGGTTTGTTTCCCTGACAAGGATTCCCCCTTTCCTTCTTAAACATCTGCTTTTTGACCTTAGTACGTCTTTTTGACCTTAGTACGTCAAGTTGGTTCAAGCCTTCTGTACCCTGTACTTCTTGACATCACTTACCAGAGACCTGTCCCGCTTTGCCCACTATTACAGTCAAATTTCTGATTTCATCACCACCCTCCATTGGATTTATTCTTACTTGGTTACCAGGACCTTCCTGCTATGGTTTGAATGTATATGTTCCTTCAAAATTCATTAATTTCCTCTGTTGCCAGATTTTCTCCCTACTAAAACTCCAGTCTAAGAAATAGTGCCTGGCACATATCTGGTGTTCCAAAACATTAGTGATTGAATTATCTGAGAAACTATGATTTTTCTTCCTCTTAGGATCTACTTATTTTAAAGTCTGCAGGAAAGTTTATTAATCTAACTCCCTTATGTCCTTACTTGCCAACGCCCCTTTCCTCCCTGCCTCCTTAAATTTCAGACTCTTTATGTATTTCTGGTCAAATACAGTTATAACTAATACTCCTACAGTGCACATATGTGTCATACACTCTTTTAAGCACTTAGTATATATTTATTCTTTAAATCTTTACGACCACTGTGTGAAGAGATACTGAAATTATTCTTAAGTTGCAGTTAAGGAAACTGAAGCACAAGGTAGTAAAGTGATAGCATTGGATGTGAACCCAGGCAATCGGGCTTTAGAGTTTGTGTTCTTCTTTTTACATTAGACCAACTGCATCTTCAATGGTGATAGCACCTACTTCTTTACTTGGAAATTCCCTAGTTCCTGAAATTATAGTGCTTGTGAGAAGCTTGGCTAAGATGTGTGGGCAGGAAGCCTGCCTTGGGGCATTGTTAATAAATCATATTAATAATGTGCATGGTTTATTTATTCATAATAGGGTGAATGCTTAGGCAGATCAACAGTAGATGGGATTAGGTCAAACAAAGAGCACCAGCCCTGCCCTGGAGAGATGATAATCTAAAGGCATAAAACCTGCTCTGTAGGCTGTACAAAGTGAAAATAGCCAGGTTTGGAGAACAGTTAAGAGCTGGCACCCTTCTGCGCTAAGAAATGGTGGCCTCAGTCTGTCTGGATAATGAAAAGAAAATGGCCTATAGCAACCATAAAAATCTCTTAGCAAAATGCTTTTTCATGGCTTCCATTCTAGACCAGCGGTGCCCTGACAAGTTGCCACTGATGGGGTTTGATTTCCCCCATCCTTGGAAGTTGCTGCAAGTTACCCCAAACACTGAAGCCCCTGCTGGCTTTGCTTGGCCTGTGCTCAGGAAGCTGCTTGCAGACATGTTGAGAGGAAAAATTTTGGAGCCAGGCACTACTTAGTAGTCCTAATTAATCTAGTTAGTTAGCTACCGAGAGTCTGTTTCTCATCTATAAACCTTGGATCTCATAGGCTAGTGTGACACTGAGATCTACTAAGAGTTATATATTTGGTTTCTGACCCCATCTCCTGACATAGATCTCCTGAAATTCTTATACATAGATAGGGGTGCTAGAAGAATATTTTGTTCTACTTGGTATTTGACTGTAATTTCTGACACAGAACTCTTGTAGATTCCTGAATGATAGGAGCCTCTGGCACAGAGTTCCTAAATCCCTTGAAATTTTCCAGGTGACAGGACTAATAGTTGCATGAATTACCTATTTTATCCTTACAACATCCTTATAAAATAATTATTCCAGTTTTTCAGAAGAGGACATTTAAAACAATTTAATATATATGTTCATATGTACACACAAATATATGCATGAACACATTATTTATATGATATTTATATTCCTTTAATTATCTGGGGTTTTTTTTGAGACAGAGTCTCACTCTGTTGGATGGCTAGAATGCAGTGGCATCAGCTTAACTCACAGTAACCTCAAACTCCTGAGCTCAAATGATCCTCCTGCCTTGGTCCCACAGTGTGCTAGGATTGCAGGTGTGAACCACCATGTCTTGCCTGTACTCTTATTTTTGTCTCCAAAATATGACATGTTTATTATACAAAATTTGGAAATATAGACCCTCCTCTCCTCCAAAGAAGTAATAATTAAACAATTTTATCATCATAGATCACCTCTGTCAATGTAATTGGATATATATTCATGTTCTTATATATAGTCCATTTTAATTTAATTTTATTATACTTTATTTCATTTTCTTTCATTTTATGAATAAAAGCTTATGTGATGTTTTCAATGTATCAGGGACTGTTCTATTTATTTTATAAATATTAACTCAATTCTCATAACAATCCTATGATGTAGGTATTATTATTATACAAATCATACAGATGAGAGTGGTTAGGCAATTTTTCCAGAATCACATTCTAGTAAATGATGGAGTTTATATTTAAATATAGGCAGTCTGTTTAGAGTCCCATTTATAACCATTTTTATCTACATGGTACATATGCATTGCAAAATTGGAATTATTACTATTCCCTGTGTTTTATTTTTTATATAACCATATGTCTTCAGCATGCATTTCACATGGTAGTTCTTTTTATTGATTATTATCATGCTAACTAGATATGGAAATGAGTATTTCAGCAAGGAATAGATATGTCAATAACAAGAAATCAGGTTAAAAAAAATGTTCTCCCTAACACATACACACGTACAAACATACACACACATATATGTACTCACATATGTACTCAGGAAACCAAAGGAAAAAAGGTTATATTTTTAAGTCAAATGTTGAATCTTTGCAGGGTTGCTGTTACATGGGTCACTTAAATAAGACTTAATGTGTTTAATTGGCTCTGTGTATTTCATTAAGTGCATAATTCCATAAATGATTAATTAGTAGTAATCAGCTGCCAAATATGCACTTTGATATGGGCATTTGATATGTACAAGAGGCCATGGGTATTTAGAGGGATGCAAAACAATGTCACTAACCTCTCTTGCTAATAGTACAGTTGTGGAGGCATAGAGGAATGTTATAGACTGAATGTTATAGACAGAATTTTGTGTCTCAAAATTCATACATTGAAGCTCTAACACCTGAATTGATGATACCCGGAGCTGGGGACATTGGGAGGTAATTAGGGTTGGATGGGGTCATGAGGATGAGGCCTTCATCATGGAATTAGTGTCCTTATGGACAGGAAACTTGCTCTGCTCCCCTCTCCTCCCATCCCCCCAGACTGAATCTGCACAAAGAAACAGTCGTGTGAACACACAGGAAGATGGTGGCCACCTATAAGCCAAGAGGAGAAGTCTCAAAGCTGGTTGGCTCAAATCTACCAAAGCTATCTTTAAAACTTCAACTTCTTTCTGATTTATGGAAATATAAGAGATGGAAGGTCAGGGTCAGGTTACAGAATAGTTTGGATAGAAGAGCTGCTCATGTAATAACTAGAAGAGAGGTAGGATGTGATGCAAACATTCCTTCAAACTTTTGAAACTTGTACACTTATAATAAGATAAAAATACAGAGGTTCCTCAAGGGATCAACTGAGACATTTGTTGGGACTTGGGTAGAGTTCAACTTCTTGCTCTGTCTATCCTGCTTCATTCTTTCACTCTCACTGGTCCTCATTTAGACAGCACTGCCCAATAAATACACTTCCTGCATGTATATTTCTATCACAGAATCTGCTTCCCAGGAAACCTACACTGCATTGTGACCACTGTATATTATTTAGTGTATATAATATTTTCCATGGAAAATGTATTTCATTATCCTTGTGCTTAGATATAAAAATTAGCTCATGTAATAAAATTTGTAAAAAAAATAATAATAATTTTTGTTGTTTTTTCTTTGAGGTTTAAAAATGTAAAGAGTTTTTACCGTGCCTTCTTTGAGAATTTTTATCATTTCATGCCTTAAATTTATAGGTCTTTTGTCCATCTTGAATCAATTTTTGTGAGTGGAGAAAGTCTTTTACGTGTGGATATCCAGTTGTCCCAGCGCTCTTTACTGAACAGGGTTTCTTTCCCCCAGTGTATGTTGTTTGGTTTATTGAAGATTAGGTGGCTGTAAGTTAGTTTCATTTCCTTGTTTTCTATTCAATTCCAGATGTCTATGTCTCTATTTTTGTGCCAGTACCATGCTATTTTGACCACCATTGCCTTGTAGTATAGCCTACAGTCTGATAGGCTGATACCCCTGGCTTTGTTTTTATTACTAAGAACTGCCTTAGCTATATGAGTTTTTTTCTGGTTACACACAAAACGAAGAATTATTTTTTCTAAGTCTTGAAAGTATAATGTTGATATCTTAATAGGGATGGCACTTATCTATAGATTGCTTTGGGAAATATAGACATATTAACAATGTTGATTCTTTCCAGCCATGAGCATGGCATGTTTTTCCATTTGTTAATATCTTCTTCTACACTTGCACTAGACTGTTTATTGCAGCTCAGTTTACAATCACCACAATGTGGAAACAGCCTAAATTCCTACCAACCCAGGAATGGATTAACAAGTTATGGTTTATGTATACCATGGAATACTATTCAGCCATTTAAAAAGATGGAGACTTTACATTTTTTTGTATTAACCTGGATGGAAGTGGGACACATTAGTCTTAGTAAAGGGTCACAAGAATGGAGAAGCAAGAATCCTATGTACTCAATTCTGATATGAGGACAATTAATGACTTAGTACATGGTGGGGGTTGGGGGAAGGGGAGAGCAGAGCGAGGGAAGGAGGTGGGGGAGTAGGGGCATCACAGTGTGTGACATACCTTTTGGAGACAGAACACAATTATAAGAGGGACTTAACCTAACAAATGCAATCAACGCAATCTGGTTCTTTGTACCCTCAATGAATCCCCAATAATTAAAAAAAAAAAAAATGAAACAAACAAAAACCCAGTATATCATGTACAGTTTATAGTACCTGATAATAATAACAAATGACTATTTTATTGGTTTAAAAAATAAAAATGTAAGGAGAATAGACAAAACTGAAAAACTTCTGGGGGTTTTGAAGCTAAAACAAACAAAATTGTACTTCCTTTTTGAGTACAGATATCCTCAGCTATTTAGGAAGAGAAGTGAGGGAGCTAAGTCAGGTATGTTTCTTCTTTTGTATTGGACTTTCTGTGAGAGCACTATACTCAGATGCCCCAGTTTTCAACTTCCTGTGTACCAGATGTTTGGGAGGAAAGGCAAAACTGTTTTTTTTTTTTTTTTTTTTATAATTTTGAGACATTTATTTAACAATGAGTTCTGCAACCTTCATTGTAATGGCTTTGCAGTTAGCTGCTTCAGGGCAGCTTCCGACTTTCTGAGGTAGCACTGGAGGTGACATTCCTTGCTCAGACTCTCAGGGCTCCTGTCCTTCTCCTCCTCCTGCTGCCACAGAGCACAAGGCCATCCCATCTAGACCATGGAGACCAGGGAGCTGGGCACAATCACAGCCACTTTCTTTTCTGGATATTATAGCAACTCTAAGACCCATAATGTTAACAAAACATCCCCAACCAAGGCCTTTTGTTGTAGGAGCTGAAAATGCCCAAACTAATGTATCAATGGTCAAATGATCAAAAATGAGACCCAGTATATCAGTGACTTAATACATGTACTGTTAAGAGACCTTTTCTAATATAAAACCCCTTCTAAGACCTGGATTATGCTCATAATCACAAGTTGGCTAGTGAACTATGTTTTTATAAAATATATGCCTTGAAAAATATGACTCAAACCGGTCTCACATGTCTAATTACTAGAACACTTCCCTCTTCCATTGATCACTTATTCTATCTGAAATTCACCTGAGAGATATTCAGAAGATAATATTTTTAAAAGCATGTAAGCGGCTCAGAGCACATAGCTCAGTGGTTAGGGCACTAGCCACATACACCCAGGGCTGGTAGGTTCCAACTTGGCCCAGGCCAGCTAAACAACAATGACAGCTGCAACAAAAAAATAGCTGGGCATCTTGATGGGTGACTGTAGTCCCAGCTACTTGGGAGGCTGAGGCAAGAGAATCGCTTGAGCTCAAAAGTCTGAGGTTGCTGTGAGCTGTGTCACACTGTACTGAGCATGACTGACATAGTGAGATTCCGTCTAAAAAAAAGAAAGAAAAAGAAAAAAATAATAAAAACCTATAAGTAACCAAATAGATTTCCCAATATTCATACATTACATTTATTGCTTTATTTATATAGTCTCTTTGATCTTCACTTTGGACTCTATACTATATTCTTTCTCCAAAGAATTTTTAAAATGTATTATTTTTAAATTAATTTTTATAGATTTAGAGAGCACAAGTGCAATTTCCTTACATGGAAATAGTGCATAGTTGGAAAGTCTGGCTTATAATCATTACCCAAATAGTGTACATTATTCCCTTTAACTAACTTTTCATCCTTATCACCTTTCTACTCTTCAACCCTCTCACCATTCCAAGTCTGTAGTGTCAATTATTCCACACTCTATGTCCCGTGTACACATATTTAGCTCCCATGTATGTATATATAGTCCATTTTAATTTAATTTTATTATACTTTCTTTCATTTTATGAATAAAAGAACTGCTGGTGGGAATGCCCACTAATACGTTCCTTCTGGAAGGATGTTTGGAGAATACTTAGAGACCTAAAAATAGACTTGCCTTTCGATCCTATAATTCGTCTAGGTTTATACCCAGAAGATCATAAGTCACAATATAACAAAGACATCTGTACCAGAATGTTTATTGCAGGCCAATTCATAATTGCTAAGTCAAGGAAGACGCCCAAGTGCCCATCGACCCACGAATGGACTAGCAATTGTGGTACATGTGTACCATGGAATACTGTGCAGCCTTAAAGAAAGATGGAGACTTTACCTCTTTCATGTTTACATGGATGGAGCTGGAACATATTCTCCTTAGCAAAGTATCCCAGGAATGGAAGAAAAAGTATCCAATGTACTCAGCCCTACTATGAAGCTAAACTATGAAGGCTATAACCCAGCTATACCATAAGTCTATGGGGAAAGGGCCAAGGAAGGGGAAGGGAGGGGGGAGGTTTAGGGGTAGGGAGGGTAATGGGTCGGGCCACATCTATGGTGCATATTTTTATCTATAAAAAAAATTTAAACAAACAAACAAACAAAAAAACCACTTGGGTTTCGGCAAGAGACTTTAAATACTTTCCCCAGCAAGAAGGGGATTAGTCCTATTAACTGCCAAAAAGGGAGGCATCTGTTTATTTTTACAGGAGAAGTGCTACTTTTATGCCAAGAGATCTGAGATCGTGCAAAACAAGATCAAAACACTCCAAGAAGATCTAGAAAAGAGAAGAAAAGAA
>CAUYPK010054327.1:0-22828 GCA_963574355.1 Loris lydekkerianus | reverse complement strand
ATCTCAAGAATGGAAGAAAAAGTACCCAATGTACTCAGCCTTACTATGAAACTAATTTAGGGCTTTCACATGAAAGCTATAACCCAGTTACAACCTAAGAATAGGGGAAAGGGGGAAAGGGAGAAGAGGGAGGGGGTGGGGGTGGAGGGAGGGGTACTGGTGGAATCACACTTACGGGGCATCTTACAAGGGTAAGTGTGAAATTCAGCAAATGTGAAATGTAAATGTCATGCCACGGTAACTAGGAAAATGCCAGGAAGGCTATGTTGACTATTGAGATGAAATTGTGTCAAATGGTCTATGGAGCTAGTGTATGATGCCCCATAATCATATCAATGTACGCAGCTATGATTTAATAATAAAAAAATAAAATAAAAAATAAAAAAATAAAAATAAATGAATTTAAAATTTCTGTTCTGTGAAAAACATTGTCAAGAGAATACAACAAGAAGTCACAGATTAAGAGAAAATATTTTCAAAATGTATAGGTAAATAAAGGACTATTATCCAAAAAATATACCAAAAAACCCCCTAAAATTCAATAGTAAAAACACAAGCAACCCAATTAAAAAAACCCAATTTTTTTGTCTTACAAAAAAATTAAAAAATGGGCCAAGTTGGCTCCGTGCCTGTAGCTCAAGCAGCTAAGGCGCCAGCCACATACACCTGAGCTGGCTGGTTTGAATCCAGCTTGAGGCTCTGTCTCAAAAAACAAACAAACAAACAAACAAACAAACAAACAAAAATGGGCCAAGTAACAGACACCTCAACAAAGAAAATGTAAAGATAAAAAATAAGCATAAGAAAAGATCCTCTATATTACATTTCATAAGGGAAATGCAAATTAAAACAACAATGATTTACCATTGTATGCCTATTAGAATAGCCAAAGTTGGCTCTGCACAGTGGTTACGGCGCCAACCACATACACCAAGACTAGCGGGTTCGAACCCAGCCTGGGCCACCGAAAATCAATGACAACTCCAACAAAAAATAGCCAGGCATTGTGGTGGGTGCCTGTAGTCCCAGCTACTTGGGAGGCTGAGGCAAGAGAATCGCTTAAGCCCAAGAGTTTGAGGTTGCTGTGAGCTGTGACGCCACAGCACTCTACCAAGGGCAACAGCTTGAGACTCTGTCTCAAAAAAAAACACGAGCCAAAGTCCAAAATCCTGGCAACACTGTTGCTTTAATGCCACCTGGCTGTTTTGGGCAGTATATGCCACTGAATCAACAGGCAAAAAAAAGGGGGAGCTCAATCTACTGATTGAACTGATAGATCTCCATAACCAAAGGGAAACTGGGTTGCTTCTACACAGCAGAGGCAAGAAGAAATGCGTCTGAAACCAGGGGATTATCTGTGGTACCTCTTGGTATTTCATGCATAAGGCAACAGTTAATAGAAAACTACAACAACCAGGAAAAAAAAATCCGAGACCCTTCTGGGATGAAGGATGAACTTCTGGGATGAAGTTGTTATCATTATGCCAAGTGAAAATCCTGCCCAAATGAGATTTTGGCTGAGGGTAAGAGAGATATGGAACAGGTAATAGAAGAAAACCATAAATATCAATTGTGGCCTCGTGACCAACTACCAAAACAAGGCCTGTGCTGGGGTAAAGGGTGAGGATATTGTAAAAGACAAAATTGCATAAAAGTTCAAAACACATACTTTGGAGTCAGGTAGAACTGAGTAAGCCACTTACTAATTCTACAGTCTTGGGCAATTTACCTCCCTCTAGGTTTCAAAATTCACATTTTTATCTGTCTATTGTGAATAAGAATTGTACATACTGTATAGTGAATTAAATTAGTTTAAATAAATTGTTCAAAAAGGTACATTATAATATATATTGGATAAAATTATATATTACCATCATCATCATTATTTTATCTAAATGAAGATAACATGAGCATTCAGTATATAAAATCTAAAAAAAATATTTTCTGGAAGTGATAACCACCTGAACTAAGAGAGTGGGCAGGTGAAATGCAGAAAAGGGATCAGAAAAGAAAGTACTATGGCAGTAGAGGCTATAGGATTCAGGTGAAGAAGATAGATAAGAAGGAAGGGGATTCCCCAAATTAGCCCTACATAATAGAAGAAGGAAATTATGGGAAAGAAGATATGTTCTGTTTTGGAAATACTGAATAAATAATGAGTTAAACTGTAGCACAAAACCTAAGGAAGCTTATCAGGAGAGAAAAACTTGCCTAACTGCAAAATTTAAAAAAAAAAATTGTAGCATGTACAAACATATACTAGTAAATATATCAGGTACATTTAAAAATAAATACACTGCCCTCTCAACAGTATTTTTACTAAAGGAACATGAATAATACATATTTTTCCTACTTTTAATCTGATAATCACTACCACCACAAAATCATCATTTTCCTATATAAAAAATACTTTAGTTAACACTGAAGGGTATAGGGAAAAGAAAAAAAAAAAAAAAAAAAACTACAATAAACTGAAATTATCCAAAGTCATTTTTATGGATATCAGTTATAGCAACAAAGCTTACAGAATCTAGAGGAGTCACAATTTAATGTATACTCCTTAGACCAGTAGTTCTCAAACTTCCTAATGCCTCCTAATGCTGCAACCCTTTAATACAGAGTTCCTCATGTTGTGGTGACCCCCAACCATAAAATGATTTTCATTGCTACTTTATAATGGTAATTGTGCTACTGTTATGAATCGTAAAGTAAATATCTGATATGCAGGAAGTATTTTCATTGTTACAAAGGGGTCACGACCCACAGGTTGAGAACCGCTGCCTTAGACAATCCCATAATTGTTACAGTAAAAATTTGGCTTCATGAATTCAAAGCCAGTTGTTACTTTTAGAAGACAAATGCACTAAATTATGAGGCAGAAATACAAGCTTATTTTCATGAAAAGAGGGCTATTAGCACCACAAGAGTTCAAAGATAAAAGCGCTTCTAGTTGTCCTGTGGTAGAAACCCCCTCCAACTAACCTCCACACATCCCTTCCCAATGTGTTTCACCATGACCTCAACAGTCCCATTTCTACACTACAGCCATGCTCACATTGCACTAAATGAAAAGACAATTTGAAGAATAGCAGTATATATGTCAAAAACGACACTGGTAAATATAATTATCTACAATTTCAGTTGACATAATTGGTAACTATGAGCTGTAAGAAGAATTAAGAATCTAAAAATTGTTCTTAGACTGTCTCTTCCTCAGAGGTCCTGATAACAATTTTTAACTGCACCACTCTACTGCAGCTTTAAAAACACTCGGGGCATAAAGAAAATGCCATGAAGACTATGTTAACCAGTTAGGTGAAAATATTTCAGACTGTATTTGAAACCAGCACATTGTACCTCATGATTGCATTACTGTACACAGCTATGATTTAATTAAAAAAAAAAAAAAAAAAGAACAAAAAAACCACAAGGGGCAAAAATGCACTTCAATAATTTTAACTAGAAAGATGGCTCGGGTAATCTTTGTTCTCTCAGAGACTGTTCAATTCTTAATCTCCAGAAGATTATCTGTGCCTCAGGTTTCAGATTAAACGCTGATACATGTGGCACCATTAAGAGACAAATCAACAATGTGTACAATCTAGATAAAGAGGTTAAAATCTTCTGGACTCCCTCTTTCAGTCTGACAAACCCTATAAAATCTACATTTTAGTAGCTAGTGTTCCAGAGATCATAAGATTTCTTTTTGCATATGCCCTTGATGGAATTAATGAGAGGAGTGAAAAGCATATGCTTAAATGCCTGGGGGCAATTATAACAAAGGAAGAAATTACCGCTTATTAACATAATTCCAACACTCCCAGCATATTGCTTGCTCTAAATATTCCAAAAATAACATGCACTACACAATCAAATCCCTGTAACTAACGTGCTTATAGGCTTTCAGAGGGTGATATTTACCAACTAAATATTGGTCAAAACAATAGCTAACATTTAGACATCTGCTTGCAAGAGAAGCATCCTTTCCACCTGCTTCTACGGGCCACAAAGATACACTCTAGTTAACATATTACTGACAGAATGATGAGAAAGCTCCTGTCAGATGCTGGCCAGCCGAGTGTTTGAGACAAAATGCATAGCCCCAGCTGACTAGTTAGAGAAAGTCTGGTGAAGTACAATCATAGAGGCATATGACAAGGCTTCATGCCTGACTGATTTGAGAACCAATGACATGGCTTTAAACAGCAATCCTCCCAATCTATGGTCACAAAACAGCAATAAGTCAACTGATACACCCTTGTAATAACATGATTTATTCCTTTGCTTTGAATTCATGAGACACTGATATGATGTTCTGCTTGTCTACCCAAGATTCACTTGGGGCTTAAACATCTAGGGCCTGCCTACAGCATGCATAAAATCAACGTTCTTCTTCAGTTTGACTAGAAACCTTTCCATGTGTTCTTGATAATGTATGTGTATAAGTCAACAGAATAAAAGCAAAAATGATTATGTTCTAATTCCTTAATCTCAAACATGCAAAAACAAAGTAGTAGGTTCTAACACAATAGCACATTTTAAAATATGAAGGGGAACCCACTACAATTTTAAAATACAATAATATTCTAGATATATTTACTTATATATCTTAAAACTAAATTTATTTTAAAGTTTATCTTTTTTTTTCTTTTGGAGACAGAGTCTCACTTTGTCGCCTTTTGGTAGAGTACCATGAAATCACAGCTCACAGCAACCTCCAGCTCTTGGGCTTAGGCTTGCCTCAGCCTCCTGAGCAGCTGGGACTATAGGCGACCGCCATAACACCTGGCTATTTTTTAGTTGCAATTTGGCCGGGGCCGGGTTTGAACCCGCCACCCTCAGTATATGGGGCCGGCGCCCTACCCACTGAGCCACAGGCACCACCCTAAATTTTATCTTTACAAAAGTACAAGTTATAATTTTTGACTACAAACAGTACCTAATAAAGAAACTCTCAACCTAGCTGATTTGCTACCAGAGTCTGACCACTAAAACCTGTAGCAAGCTGTCAGGTTGACAAGGATGATTCTATTATAACCATGAAAGCATCATGATTGTCAGAGAGTAAATAACTGAGACAAACACAATTCAAGCATTATGACTGTCAAGACACCTCAACTTACATGTGGTCTTCCAATAAATAAAATTTTTGCTGTGTACTTTAAAAGTGAAAAAATGTGTAAAACACAATTCCTTACATTAATAGTAAATACATTATAGGCTCTATGGTACATAAGAATGCAAAAAGCTTATGATCAACTATTTTATTTATTTACTTATTTATTTATTTTATTTATTTTGGGTTTGAACCCACCACCTTCGGTATATGGGGCCCGTGCCCTACTCCTTTGAGCCACAGACTCTGCCCTAAGATCAACTATTGTTTCCTTTGATGTTTCAGAGATTTCATTAAACCCCTCATAAGTAGTTTATTTCTAATTTATGTGAGGATACTAATCCTTGATCTTAAATGTTACTATGCATAGAATTTGGGGGTTATTTCATTACTCTTCAATTGAAAAAGATAGAATTTTGAGATTTTGAACTATAATATTAATATTCTTACTTTTCTCCAAAATTGAAAATATATTTTTCAGCATGTAAAACCATACGCATTTAAAGGAGTAAGTGTTGAGAAATGATGTAGTAATGTCCAGGAATAGGTATTAGTCAGTGATACAAGTAATTATTTCTTTCTTCTTATACATCTCAAAGAGATGCTGAGAAATTCAGTCTGAATCCTTTTGTATTTTTATATATTTCATTTTCTGCTACCTTTAACTCAGCATTAAATTAAAACCATTCTTCCTCTTTCCCTTCCTGAGGTTCCTCCTCATTTTTAAACGTGTTCTTCAAGATTACAAAGTATATTTCTATATGAATGTTGTTAAAAAAAATTGTACAACTGTCTTGCAGCCCAAGGAACTAATTCACATCAGGATTAACTTATACATAACAAATATTGATTAGGCATACACTATATGCCACACACTTAGGGAGGAAGAATTCAGTAAGCAAAGTCAAGTGCAAGCTCTTTTGGTCCTTATATCCAACTGGATGAAACAGATAATAAACAAATGAACCAATACCTAGCTATTACATCATATGGCTATGCATACATACGGTAATGGATAAAGTGAGTGTGTGTGCACGGTAGAGGGGGAGGTACAGGTTCTGTTTTACATAAAAGCTGGTAATACAGGGAAGGTTGCTCTAATGAGGTAGTATTTGAACAGAGATCTGAAGAAAGTGAGGGAGTGAGCTATGTGAATGAAGAATACATAATCTGCCCTATTTATGAAAACATTAGAAATAAATCTAAGTATATCTCTTTGAAAAACACTGAAGTTTTTGTTTTAATTTACACCTACTTCTTAATGGCTGGGTAGCCTCTCTTTGACTCAGTTGCTTCATGTGTAAAGTAGAACTATTAACAATCTTGATATAGGGTTGCTATAAAGATCAAGGAAACACATACATAGTATATATGAAGTGCTTAGAACTGTATCTGCACAGAATAAATGTTTAATGGTTATTATGTGTAACTTTTTAAGAGTCTAGATCTGCAGTTTAGAGTAAAAATTAATATGACTATCCTTTATATTTGACTTAAAAAACAAACTGTTATCATAATGGCTTGGTATCATTCAGGGAGTTGTTTCCTATGCTCAAGGTCGACTTAAGATCAATTGTTTATGACAGTTCATGAAAACTTGATGGTGATGGCCCCTCTAAGTTACCAGCTCTGTTTTCGTTCACTCTCTGGGGCAGTTGAGCTGATAAAAAGAAACAATAATTCAAGTTCACTTTCATGATCTTCTTCCCCTTCTTATGAGGGGGAGCTGCTTTACTTGAGTCTATCTTTAATAATTCTTTTATATATACAGTATATAAAAATATATCTGCTATAAATTCTATGCATAGTAACATTTAAGGTCAAGGACTGCTGCCCTAACATAAATTAGAAATAAACTATTTAAGAGGAGTATAATGAAATCTCTGAAACATCAAAGGAAAGAATAGCTGCTTCTAAGCTTTTTACACTCTTATATGTTTTTATATACTATAGTGACTAAAAGGTACTTGCTGTTAACGTAAGATAGAAACTATGTTTTACACATCTTTCA
The DNA here is from genome assembly GCA_963574355.1 of Loris lydekkerianus. Classification (NCBI taxonomy): domain Eukaryota; kingdom Metazoa; phylum Chordata; class Mammalia; order Primates; family Lorisidae; genus Loris; species Loris lydekkerianus. Next base: position 15,701 of record CAUYPK010054327.1, on the reverse strand, counting down.
TTTTTAAAGTACCCACTTAACATTCATAATGCTAGAATATTGTTTGCTCAGTTATTTTCTCTTTGACAATCACAATGTTTCATGATTATACCAGAATCATACTTGTTAACCTTACAGGCTTGCTGTGAGTGTGAATCAGGAGTCCCAGTTTCTTATAACCTGTCTCCAACAAGCTCTTTGGCCTTGGAGAAGCTATTTAATGTCTCTAAAAATGTCTTTCTTACTGTTAAATATTAAACAGATATCCTTGAGAAATACTAAACTCTTTCTACTCTAAAATGCTAAAATATTATGGAAAATAAAACATTTAATTAATTAATTTATTTATTAATTTATTAATTAAGCAATTTAGGAAGAAGTGAACTCATGCAATATTGAGCAACAGTTTTTAATAAAGATCTCATAGATTGTTCAAAACTATAATTTAATTTGTATTAAAAATTACAAAGTTGAAAATATTAAATTCTTAATGCTTTAAAGAGAAAAACATTATGGTATCTAGCAAAATACTTTTGAATATCTTCCTACGATTAAAGAAAACTCCTTCTATTCTCAATGCCTTTACCACAGTAATGAACACCTTCCAAAAAAACGTTTTCGTGAGTGCCATAAAACCTATAATTTATAAAAAACGCTACTTTGACTTTTAAGTTATTATCAGTGTAAAGAGCTCCTCCAAATCAAACTATTATAGAATCTACTCCCAAACCACTACTTGGCAACAAAGATGAATCTACCTATTACCAGGTTAGGATAGCAGCTATTATCATGGGCCCTTGATTTCTTTCAAGTAGCTCCAATGGAAAAAGCCACAAGTGAATAATAAAGACCTCATAATAGCTCTTAAGAATTCTTTATATGGTAGAAGGCACTAAAATGAACTCTGGAGAGTTAAAAAGGGGGGAAAAAAACCTCTCATCTACTGATAAGAAAAAATAATTAACCTGACTTAATGCATCTGAGAAGGCCTCCTATAAATCAGACTTTTGTACTTCAAGAGCCAGATTAAAACCATATATCAAAAAAGTATGTAGATATTGTCTTATAAGTAGACATGGCACACTTCTAAATCTGCAGAGGTTTTTAGGTCTTTTTTTGAAACACTCAATACATGCTACTTAAAAGGGAAAGTGTGAAGTACTCACAGTGCTTAATTTGCTAGAGGTAATGACGATACGCCGTTCGTGCAGCATGCTGGCATACAGTTGCAGCATATTGTTCACATCCACAGCAACAAAGTACTCTGTGAGATTTCTCTGTACAAGCGAAAAATAATTGTGGAAGTTACAGCTCATGGGGAATTGAAAAAAAAAAAAAAAAAAAAAAAACATGTTATATGATTACCAGAAAGTCTTAAGGTTCAAAGGAGGTTATTATTAAAATGCTATTCATTAAAAAATTAAACATAATATTAGCAAAAAAAAAAAAAAATCTGATCTATAGACTATCATCTAATATTATCATGATAAATCAATCTTGCCCCAATTCCTACTGTGCCTTAAGGTATTAGCTGATGACAGTATCCAACCATTACAGTCAACAGAACATTTAATATTCCCATTTCATGCTCATCTCATCCTTGTATTTTATTTGATGCTTTCTAATAATATGCACAATGTTTCTTCATTAAAGCACATATTTTTTAAAAAATTAAATGTAATAGTACTCTGCTACCACACAAAGAATGTAAAAATCTACTTTTTTCTTTTTTTAAGTTTTGAGACATAATCCTACTCTGGAAAAGTGTTTCTTGGAGGGTAATCAGAAGGACCATATAATTCCCACCTTCCTAGCCCGCGCCTCCCTGAAGTATGTGAAAAGAAGCTAATTTTCTGAGTCCCAACCAGGATCTGCTGAGTTGTCATCTTCAGAGTATGGCCCTACAAAATCTGCTTTTTAAACAAATGCTCCCAGTGATATTTATACACACTGATGCTTGAGAAACCACTAGCCCTGGTAAATACATTTGAATCTTTTCATGTTTGCCATTTATAATGCAAATAAAATCACAATCTAATGCTACATATATGTACAAATTACCCAAAGGATGAGATGGATTTATAAGGCAGCTGTGTGGTTTGTTATTAAGGAAAATCTCTTATTTATACCTCTGTTAGGCTTACTTTATACCATTACAACTAAATATAATTTGGTGATGTTCTGAACTAAGTCCTCAATTTAGCTCTTTAAATTATTTCTCCCACTTAAGAACAAAGTTGGGATATGCTATAATAACTTTGACTTTTAGATTCTCTCTTTCTCATTACTTATTTTTTAACTTTCTGTAATTAAACACATGAAAATGCAACAAATGAGTGAAAAGATTGAATAATACCTGATAATAAACTGAAACTACATAGTACAAGGTCCTAGAAAGCTAAAAATTTTAGCTGGGAGAGAAAGCAAGAAATTCAATTGTTGCTTTGATTTCCAAAGGCAGAAATTTTACCAGTGCAAATTGGTAATCATGAGAGAGCTTATCAATCAACAGTTGAATTTAGAGAAGAGAGGTTCATTTTCTATTTTCTCCATTTGAAGTTCATCTCACCTTCCAGTTCAACTTATCATATACAAAATTAATGGCATCCAATATTAATATTTTTCCTATAACTTTAAAGATACTTTTTAGATGGGGAGCTATTTCTCAACACAGAATGCTGCCTTATGCTGTAGACTTATCTTATTTCCCCCTAAATAAGACCTTTTACAAAATAAAATGAGTTAATTGGGCGGTGCCTGTGGCTCAAAGGAGTAAGATGCTGGCCCCATATACCAGAGGTGGCGGGTTCAAACCCAGCCCTGGCCAAAAACTGCAAAAAATAAATAAATAAAATAAAATGAGTTAATTGAGATGTAAAAATGGTTTTTTGCCATGGCGGCTTATCCCTAGAATGTTTATTTCTTGAACACTATCAAAGCAATGAAATGGTCTTTTTAAAAATGTGACATTTGGTAAATCAAGCTATGAGATGTTTGTAAGTAAAAGTAAATGAAAGATAAATAGGAAAGACAACAGAAGGGAGTAACTTTGAGTTTGCATTGGAAACTCTGAAGTAAAGGGACCAGGGTCATAGTCTTGGCATGTCAGTGGGCCTTAAGGAAAACACAACAGGGAACAGCTGGCCCACAATGCACTGCAATCAAGACTTCAGGGCCCATTACGTCACCTGAGGGCTCTGATGGTCTTTCTCAGTCCCTCATTAAGAACAACATGATGCAAAGTCTTTCTATAGGGGTTATCTAAATTCATCTGTACTAAAAACACTACAGATAGTCTTGGTTTAACATCAGAAAATTTACAGTTGTCTTCATGGATTCCATTCACCACCCATGTGCTTTTAGAAACCAAACACTGACTATGCTACAAAACATACTTGGAAGACCAGAACTCTAAAGAAAATAAAGAAGTATATCTGGAAAAACTATTTTCTGTTGATCTTTCCTTCACTTTTGAATGAATTATTTCTACTGATTCATTTTAACATTCCAAGAGAAGCTGTACAGCAATATTCAGCAATATGTACAGCAATATTTCCCTTTCACAGAGTTATCCAAAATCACAAAAGCATATTTGTTACTTCTACTTCTTCATGTAATTTGTAATAATTATTGAAACACTGAAAATATTCTTTGTATAGCTACAATTAAGACTCTAAATAAAATCCAAAATGTATAGATGTATAATTCCTTATAATATTCCTCAAGCCTCAGATAATCTACATTACTTTAAATTAAGATCAGGAAATCAAGTATGAGACAGCTAAGATTTGAACAGAATTAGATACACAGAATCTAACATACTATGGTAATTTCATTAAGGTAATTATTTGTGTGAAGACAGTCTTCCCCACCAACAGAAGCCATGTCCTGAGATATCTACTGTATTGGACACAGGGAGGCTCAGGACCTAACTGAATTTATATGATCCTACCAAATTATTCAAAATGACATAAATAAGTTTTCTCATGTCATTGTCCTTAATTTCCCTTATTTACAACCAAACATTAAGGGAGTAAAGGAGCAGATACAGTATTAATACCATTATTACTTATTTCTCCACGATTTCTCATAGACCCAGATAATTACAAAGTATCCTATTTTTCTATACAAGAATCCATAAACAGTGAGACCAAAGTAGATAAAATTCATAATGTAAGTAGAATAATTAAAGTAGAAAATAGAAAACTTACACTCTCAGGTATTGTTGGGAGTCCAGTTACATCAGGGGCAATGAAGTAGGAATGCTAATCAATATAAATAAACCACAGAAGAAAAAGAATTAAAATGTGTGGTGTTACAAATAATTTGGGATAGAAATAAGAAAAAGTATACTGACTAAATTAATAGACATCACAGAGCAACACTCAGCATTTTTTGAATTTGAGAGAATCTTAAATAAGTTAACAGATTTATATGAAATTTAACAACTTTCTCATACAAAAAGTTAAGTATTGGTTAAAAAATTTCACTTAAACATTGAATAGAATTGAAAAAAGAATCCAATGGAAGTTTTAAGACAAAAAAACAGTACATTACTGAAAGGATTTTTTTATATGTATATATACATATAAGTAAATATATTTTTAATATGAATTTAGGTAGACTGGGAAAAGTATGAAACTAAAAAGGTTGAGTTTTTCATATATATAAAATATATATACATATATATTCTTAAAATACAGTTAGTTTAGTTAGACTAGAAAAATAAACTTGCTAACCCAAGAATATTATCAAAATCTATCAAGATTCCTGAGTTTTTATGGTAAGTCACAATAAATTGTTTTAAACGTCAGCCACTATCTTATTAAGAACATAGCAATAGAATTTTTAAATGTGTTAAACCTTTTTAGAATATACTTATCCCAAAGTATGACCTTCATACATCTGCTAAACAAATATTAATTAGCTTCAATAATGTTCAGGGCAGTGAAACAGGTCATCAGAATATTTATATAAGGAACATATTGTGTATATGCCTTCACATTCCCCTCAGTGTTCCTAAATTTTACCAGCCAGAATCAAAGGGCAAACCATCATTAAAAAATGTTTTATTTTCTGTTCATATCAATCTCCAAAATCATTTTAACATGGTAATCACATATTTAATACTGTCTTGTAATCAAAGATTGGAGGGAAAACATTCTAGCCATATTTGAGTGCAGCTGAAGTAGTCAAAACAAAGGCAGTTAACACAATCCTAAGCTATAACTATAGCTTTCCAAGGTATACCTATAACTTTCCAAGGTAGAAAAACAATAGGAGATAAATGACAAGATCTTTTGATATAATATACCACAGAAATCTCATTCTGGAATAAACTTTAAAATTATTACTATGGAAAATAAAGAAGATGCATAAATTGAATTTCCATTAGCTATACTGATTTTGAAGGGGTTTTAATAGCAGTGTATTTCATAAATCTATGCTTTAAAAAAATAGTATAAACAGAAAATATATTCCAAACTAATTTTCTTAAAAGAGTCAAATCGCCATTTCCCAAAGGACTGAAGTGAATCTTAAAGACTAAGGAAAGAAGTAATTATTTTTCCGATTTAATAGTGATTATTTTTTAAGCCAATATCCTTTTAACTCACCGGTACTACATAGAGCTGATCTTTCACAACTTGTTCACTGGCAATAAATATTTCTTGGTTCTTATAATATATGAGAGAAAAAAATGAATATTTTACTTTCACAAAGAAGCTTACACAACCAATTGCTGTGTATTTGAGACAGATCCACGTAGCCATTTTAGCCACCGAAAAATACTTGAATAACATTAATTATAAATGTTATTTTAAATGCTGATTTCCTAATTTTATGCTAGAAAAATACTAAAGGGAGCTAATTTTCATAATATAAGAATGGAGAATGCTATGGATATTGAAATACAATTTCAGAAAAACTACTTATACTAGACATTAATTTTTCATAAAATCTCTAATATTTTAGTGATTACTACCCACTTCTACAGGAACAAAAACTTCCATGATCAATTTTAATCTGGCATCATCAAACTAAAACTTCTATAGTAGTTAAAGACAGGTGTTCTAGTCTCAAATTTGCCTCTTATTAATAGCGTAATGGTAGGCTTTTGATAGTCTATTTTTGACATCAAATGAAATTGTTAATAAATTTTACAAAAAGATAACTAATCCATTTTACTAACATAATAATACTTAAGATATTACAGCTTAAAAATAGGTATATAAGATTTGAAAACTGTCACAGACTATTAATTCAAAAGTATACTAAAAAGGTTAATTATAAAATTAACATATATAGAAATAGAACACAGTCACTCAAATACTTTTAACAAGATTATTTCAGCTACAATGAAAAATTCTTTCCCATATAAGAAGAAACTTCACCTGAAATTCAACCAACACCTGAATAGGTGGTATATCTAGACTATTACAGAATATTTACATATTACTATTTTATATAATTACCTAAACAATTTTTTCAAAAGTTGACTCACTCTTATTTCTCAAATGGAAAAAAGGGATTATCAAAAGAGATTAACTTTCTTGCCTAACATCACACCTATAGTGGCTGCAACTTTTAAACCAAAATCTTCCAGTCTTGGGTAAAGAAGCCTAGAAGTCCTGGATTTGTGATTCTTTAATAAAGGTGAAGTGTTTCTACATTCAATATTTTCAAGATGTATCTTTGAAGTTATTTATTTGTACCTGAGCAAATATAGGTATGACACTCAAATTTAGAAAGAACACATCTGTCTTTCTCTTTATCTCCATTATCTTAGCACCTATGTTATCCTGAATTCTTTAACAAAGCATTAGAATCACTTTATAAACATAATGCTTTTAAAGAAATAAGGCTTTTTTTAAAAAACGGGCTTTTCTTTGTTTTCCTTGTCCTTTCTGCTGCATTTCCACTAACCATAAACCTTGCATTCTTTTGGCTGAGTTTCTCCTCAACTACTCTTTCCTGTAATTCTTTCGCTGGACATCCTTTCTTCTTTCCTAAGCCAATTTGAGTAATTCGACCTTAGTTCTGCTCTATCTTCTCTATGTTCTATCCTTTAAATTCTGTGTCTGCCAATGATTCCCAAATCTGGGTTAAAAATTCCAGGTTATCCTTAGCTTTCCATCCCTCAATCTCCAAATGACTACTACACATTTCCACTTTGGCAGTGGTACAACAAAAGTGGATGCAGACATAAAGCGGCAGAGATCACAGGAAAGAAAAATCACAAAGTGGATGACAAGAGGGTTCGCCAAGGTGGAAACTGCACTAGTTCTACACTAAAGACCAATAGTCTACCAGAGGCTTTGGTGCAAAAAGAAAGCACGTTGATTCAAGAAGCTGAACAGAATGCGTCCAGAATAAAGAATCAATTCAGGGGAAAAAAAAAAAAAAAAAAAAAAATATAGGGAAACAGAGGAATGAAAAGTTAGACTGAAGCTGAGAAGTGGATGGTCCTGAAAGCCAAGTCAAAAGTTTGTACAACTGCTAGAGAGAATGGGGAATTATAACAGATATTCAGGAAAGGACTTTATATAATTTCAGGAAGTTAAATCTGGTAACTTCTTTGTAGAGAGGAGTGGAAGCAAAGACTCTAAGAGCTATTCAAAGTACCAAGCATCTGAACTAGGTGCTAACAGGGGAAATTCAAAGAATAGACCTATTACTAAATGAAATTACAGGAAAAACTTTAGACAAAAATAAAGTTATTAAAAAAATATATATAATAAGGTTAACAATTCCCTTATCTTGCAACTAGGCAAAAGACCTATTATCACTTTACACATTTTAAGTTACTTTTTCCTCTCAATTTCTCTTACATCATAATTTCTTCTTCTTTGTTAGAAGTTTAATTCATAAGAAACAAAATCAATAAATTTTAAAATTCTATCTTGTACACCAAATTAATGAAGACTACTAATGAAAACTTGAGTATTTTGTGATCATGAATTTGAACGTTTGCCACCACCCCCACGACCAAATGAGTGTGTTTTTAGTTATAGATGGTACCGTTCATAGAAGATTTCAATAATGCAGTACATATTCTATCCCACCACAAGCCTACTGCTTTGACAAACTTCAACCGTATTTCTAGTGCTTTGTGATTACACTGGAAGGTGTACTGAAGGACAGAGAAAGAAGAAAGAACTTTTTAACCAGAATTGTATCACATATAATATATACCATTTTCTATTCTTGCTAAATACTATTTTCATTTTAGTTAGGGTAAAATGTGTGTATTCCTTTATTATGTATGGATTTCATCTGAAAAATCAACATAATCAATGTGGCTTAACCCAAAATGTCCTCACGATTCGGTTATTTTTAGTTTATAATAAATTTTTCAAATTTTGTAACTTAACAGCTGTAAAAATACACACCTAATACGTAGAGTCATAGTGTATCAAGCTATGATATATGTCATGTCAAAAAGTCTCATATTATCTAGTAATGGTATCACTAGCATTGATGTTTTCCTGGAAGCAGAGGTGACCTGCTAAATAATTAATTTCTTGAAGATACATGTATTCTTAAATAAGAAATTGTTATGACTCAAAAAAAAAAGTTACTGATTAAATACTTACCACACTCAAATTGACAGGGGTATTTGCCTTTGGTACTGGGTGGTTATACAGTGATTTGAGAGTTTCATTCAAATCATTTTCCTAAAGCAAAATAAAAAATACATTTTATAAATAAAATATATACTGAGCAAAAACAGTTAAACTACTTGATAAAATCATCCACTGTCTGTCTTCCCACATTATACCTGTTTTATAAAAAAAAAAAACTTCCCACAGAAACATTTCTAACAACTGAAATTGAAGTTTTTTGAAAAGTTTCTCTTTTTTGAGAATAAGTCTCCCTCTGTTGCCCAAGTTAGAGTGCCACTGTGTTATCCTAGCTCACAGCAACCTCAAACTCCTATGTTCAAGTGATTCTCCTGCCTCAGCTTCTAGAGTAGCTAGGACTTATAGGCACCAGCCAAGTTTTGTATTTTAGGTAGAGATGAGGTCTTGTTCATGCTCAGGGTGATCTCAAGCTCCTGAGCTCAAGCAACCTTCCCACGTCAGCCTCCGAGAGTACTAGGATTACAGGCGTGAGCCACTGCACCAGCTAGAAATTGAAATATTTTAATCCAATAAATATGGCAAAATATTTGAACCCTTTTATCCAGAAGAATAATGGCAGCATTTCCATTTAGTGTTATTATAAAGTACACTAATGCTGGGCAGTGCCTGTGGCTCAGTGAGTAGGGCACGGGCCCATATACCAAGGGTGGTGGGTTCAAACCTGGCCCCAGTGAACTGCAACAAAAAATAGCTGGGCATTGTGGCAGGCGCCTGTAGTCCCAGCTACTCAGGAGGCTGAGGCAAGTGAATCGCCTAAGCCCAGGAGTTGGAGGTTGCTGTGAGCTATGATGCCACAGCACTCTACCAAGGGCAATAAAGTGAGACTCTGTCTCTAAAAAAACAAAACACTAATGCTACTAAAAGAAATTATCTAAGTCATTAAATCTAAGAACAATGAGACTGACTTAAAATATCACTAAAACTTTTTATCAGATCATAGTTTTCTCATTCTTCATTTTCATTTTAAAATACCAAACCTAATTTTTAAGAAATAGATACAATTTAAGTTTCTGTATTATTTTTAAGAAAAAAGACATAAAGACTTAACTTTAAGAGCTAAAACATTTTAGAAGAAAACAAGACAGTGGATTTGGCAAAGATTTCTTGGCTATGATACCAAAAGCACAAGTAACAAAGAAAAAAAAAGGATAAATTAGACGATCAAAATTAAAAGGATACCATCAAAAGAGTGAAAGGCAAACCATGGATTAGAAGAAAATGCCTGCCAATCATTTATCTAAAGGGATTAATACCTGAATATATAAAGAACTCCTACAACTTAACATCAGAAAAATAATAAGAATAAAAAATGAGTAAAAGACCTGAACAAACATTTCTCCAAAAAAGATGTAAATAAGAACATGAAAAAATTCTTAATATCACTAATCATCACTGAAATGCATATCAAAACCACACCCAATTAGAACACTATTATCAAAACGACCCCCCCCCCCCAAGAAAATAACAAGTGTTGACAGGGTTGTGAAGAAATTGAAATCCTTGTATAAAATGGTGCAGCCACCATGGAAAGTGATACGGTAGTCCCCCCAAAAAGTGAAACATAGAATTACCATATAATCCAGAAATTCTACAATGGTACTTGGCAGGAGGAAGGGGAAGAAATGGGTAGTTATTATTAAATGGGTGCAGAGTTTCAGTTGCAAGATGAAAAGTTCTAGAGATGTATGGTATTGATGGTTGCAGAACAACCATCAACTAAATGTATTTAGTGGCAGAAACCTATACAATGGTTTAGGTAACCATAACATAAAATAGTAAATTTTATGTTATGTGTATTTTATAATTTATAAAATGTAAGGAAATAAACCATAGCTTACCAGTTCCTTAGCCAAGTAATCTGCCAGAGTATTTAGAAGCTTATAATACACTTCAAACCATGGCAGGTAACTGTAAAAAAAAAGAAAGAAAAATTCAAAAAAAGCATTTATAAAAAAAATTAGAATTAAGAAACAGACAGGCAAAATAAGCATTGAATTTATGTTAGTTCAAACAGGTTAATCATGAATGGTAGAAAAGAATATACCCATGTACTCTTTACCTTTTCAGTAAAATTTTACTATTCTATAATCTATTATTAGATTATACTAATTATTAGATTCTATAATCTATTATTAGAATTTTACTGATTTGTCTGATTTGTTTTATTTACTGATTTTACTAATTTGTTTGATTCAAAACCAATCAAAATCCAAAGTTCTCTTATAAAACTTGTTCATTATACACTTCTATACTAGCAATAACTAAAGATTTAATCCTATTTTATGATAACCACTAAAAGCACTCAAAGGATAAAAGGCAACTACTGTAATAAGATAGTACATAAAAACTCATTTTAAGAAGCTTTTAAAACAGATAAAATCATTTCTTTTTAAATAGTATTGAACAGAACTACGTTTAATTAGTCGATTCTTCGGAAATGACATTTACATCAAATGGTAAATTTCAAAATACTTACCAACACAAATATAAGAAAGTTCACTCCAAAAATTATGAAAATTTTAAATGACTTTTAGATACCAAAACCAAATATAATTTAAATGTCTTAATTCATTTTGCTAAAGTATAATTAATTTTTATGAAAACTGAACAGTAAATCCAAATATCATTTGTATAAATAAAAACAATATTTATTACTTATTAAATTTAATATATTAGTATATTTAAAAACTGCCCAAAGATTTTAATTTAATGTTTATTAAAATTTTCACTTTTCATACTGAAAAACAATAAATCAAAAACACATCAATGCTGTTGATTATCAATTGTCAAATACTCATTTTTTCTTTAAAACGTTAAGTACAGAAAAGAATGAGCAAAATAAATTCAACCAGCAAAGGACCCACCAACCAATAATAGCAAAGCCATTTAGTAATAGGAAAAAAGTTACAAGTTTTTGCCTCGTGATGAATTCATAATTCATTTCGGTCTGGTACTTCTCTGGAAGGAAGGACTGTTGGCCAAAGACTAAGCACTACTGATATTAAGCAGACAAGCCTAAAGGAAGATGGCGCAACAGTGAAAGATACCTTCCTGCAGTGTCAAATGACAATATAAACAAAATCCAGTTGGTTGAGGAAGATTGAAGGGGATCACAGAGGAGTTAAGAGAAAAAAAATTTTTAAAAAGAAAAAAAATAAAAAGAAAGGAATCAGAGCCTGAGAAATGTTTAGAAATACCCAACATTGGTGGTAGTGATAGTACTGGACTTGGAAATAGGAATACAGATAATGGTAATGGGAATGGAGCCGGGCCATATGTTAGACTTGAGTTTGAGAGATAGTCTTCCTTCCATTTTCCAGGTAAGTAGGAGTTGGAATTAGAATTGGGGGTACTAGAGTTAGAGAAGTGTGGCTGAGGAGAAGCTGGCATGGCAGATCTGGACATGGGTAACAAGAGTGAGACCAGCAGGTCATTGGAAAGCATGGTACCCAGGGAGAGGCCCACGAGAAAATGCCCATTTCTATTACCTCTCCTCTGAGGTTGAGGTTCTATTTCATTCATATAAAAAACTATGGGGGCGGAGCATGATGGCGGACAGTACGGACGTGTAGCCCACCTCTCCCAAGCCAACAGGTGAGAGGAAAGGGGGTCTGGACCTTCCACATGTGTGGATTATTGGTATGGACAGACAGCTTGAGATGCTCAGCGAACTGGCAGATTGCTATATATGAGGGGTAATTTAAAACCATGGACTCTGTTGTAGAGATTCTTCCCTGCTTGGCTGTGCTGGCCAGCAGGCCCCTCACTTACGGAGGACAGCAGCTTGCAAATACGGACAAAACCCAATTAACGAATGTTTATTCCTGAACTGAGGGAGGCATCCAAAAGAAGAGCCACTCAAAACCACGGGGAGCTGGGCAACCTGTTGGACAATTGAAGGGGAGGGATCCCGCCAGGGAAACAGACATTTTGAAATACCCAAAAGGGCAAGCGCCTTCCCCCAGACTAGGAGCCGGAGCATTCCTGGGGGAGAATGTTGAAAGGGGTTGGCGGTTCAGGCTGCGCGGCGAACTGGCAGGTCCCGATACAAAAGGGAAACTCTGAACCATAAAACTCAGAATGAGGTCCCCAAGCACCCCAGCCGTGGGAACCGGCTACAGGCGCTTTAGCTGTGGACCTGCCAACAACCACAGGAACCCAGCAGAACCCTCCTCCACAGCCAATTTGCAGTCGCCAGTTTGCAGGAGAACCTGGGAGCAGAGTGGAAAGATTTAAAAAGCGTGGACTCCTACACTGACTGGGAAGGTCGGTCACAAGGGCTGTCTAGACCAGAACAGCTGAGGTTACACAATACTTAGGTGACAAACTTTTACAGAAACTCCAAAATGGCGATCAGCCTTGGAAGGTGGTTACCATGGTAACACTATAAACTGTGAATCAGGTATGAGCCTGGGAACCACACACAGTGACAGCAGGTGTCCAGAAAGTATATTGGAGTATGAATATATTCCTATGAAAGTTGATCCCTACACCATACATATAGATGTATATATGTTTATTTCTACATACAAGAATATTTTTGTAGTTGGTGCTTTTTTTTGTGTGTGTTTTTCCCTCACCATTTTCTTGGTGGAGCTTTTGTTAATTTTTTATTATTACTTTTTATATAGATATATTTTTTATTTCTATTTTTTCTAATTTTAATTTCTCCTTTCTTCTCTTTTAACTTTTCTATGAACACCACTTTTCTCTCTTTTTTTTTTCAATTATTTTACGATTATCACTATTTTTATTGCAGTTGTTTTTATGTTGCTGTTGTCATGGGTGTTGTCTGTATGTCTTATGTGTCTCCCTCTGTTTCTGTATCTATGTGTTCATGTGTCTGGTAGTCTTTGCATCTGTTTATTTGCTCATTTTCTCTCAATGAGCTTGATGTTATGACCTGCAAATTTGAGCACCCAGCACTCGCCTCCACTCTCACTCTGACGACTGCAGGCCTGCCCCCCAGTAGTCCAGATTCTTGGGTGATTTCTCGAGAGGTGCAGACAGGACCTGAACTACAGCTGGACAGTGCTGATTCTGCAGCACAGGAGTGAGGAGACGACGGTCGGCTAAGAGGGAATAACGCCATACTGGCAGTGCCCCGAGGTGCAGAGCAGCAGCTGTCTTTAGCAATAACAAGGCCCATCCCCAGATATCCCATAGCCACTCCTCCTGTCTGAACATCTTCTCAGACACCAACCACCATGGAAAAGACTTGGGACTGAAACACAGGCCCCATGAGTAAAGGGTTTGCCTGAGGCAGAACTGGCCTGGGTGGAACGTGGGGACTAGAAAATGCACCTGCAGAGCCAGGAAACTCCCAGGGTGGGCCTGATCCAGAGGACCACTTTACTGGAGCCTAAGACGCACCCAGCCCTCAGGGGATCATCAGCCTATAGACAAAGGAGGCCAAGAGGCTACAGCTGACAACTAATCGTGCTGCAAATACAAACCTGCAGGAGTAAAGACAGGGCCTGATACACAGGTTCTGGAAACTCAAATCAGCCTCTCCTCTGCAGAGGAATCTATCAGGGTCAGAAACTAATTCCCACAGGGTTGTTCCATTCAGCCAGAAACATAAACTAAGGGTGGGTCTGGAACTGAGTGAACACCCCCAGCCTCCATCAAGTGCCCGAGATTGACAGGCCTCACCACCCCCTGCTGGATAGAGGCAGAGAGCAGTGGCCTGGACGAGCAGATACAGACTTCCCTGTGATTTAGGCAGGTGCAAACCTCTGGAGTATCTGCTCACGGCAGACAACTGACTGGGTCACAGCCCTGCAGGGATAGCAGCAACTGGGTGTGACAGAGCTGCAAGGTGGAGAAAGAGGCATCAACCTTCCAAACTTATCTATTTGCTGGGTGGCTCCTCCTGACTCCACGCAGAACTGGAGCAAGCCATATTAGTCACCAGACCCCTGTGATCTACTTCCCAGAGACCTCTTAAACTCTCCCACCCGAGACAGGTGCTGACTGAGACAATTGATTTAGACCTTTTGAACTGAGCCAATCGCCTGAGGACTATTCAGGTGGTGCCCTGGGTGTGTGGCTGTAGGAAGGTATGATTTTCCTTTTCCAATTGTTGCCTGTGGTGGGCAGGGTGACTTAATTGCTGGTATTTCTCCACAGCTGAGACTTCAACCCAGAGTAACTGTTTCACTAGGGTTGAACAGAAATCAGCTGAAAACAAGACACTTAGCCCCACAACACCAAACAGGGCCCCAGTTTCTCAGGCCACAGCACTGTACAGGTCCTCGACAAAACTCCAGGGGAAAAATCAAAGGGAGTAAAACAATCATGGGGCGGAATCAGTGGAAAAACTCTGGTAACATATATAACCAGAATAGATCACCCCCCCAAAAAAGATATGGCAGATGTAATTGAAGATCCCATTCACAAACAACTAGCTGAGATGTCAGAAATAGAATTCAGAATTTGGATGGCAAACAAGATTAACAAAATGAAATTAGGAATTCGAGGAGAAATTCAAAAGTTGTCTCAAGAATTTAACAAATTGAAAGACAAAACCACCAAAGACTTAGACACACTGAAGCAAGAATTTGCAGCCCCTCAAATATCTGAAAAATACAGTAGAATCCCTCAGTAACAGAGTGGACCAAGGAGAAGAAAGGATCTCGAATATTGAAGACAAAGCCTTTGAATGCTCACAAACTGTCAAAGAGGAAGAGAAATGGAGACCAAAAAAGAATCATTCTCTCAGAGAGCTCCGGGATAATTCGAAGAAGGGCAATATTCGAATAATTGGAATTCCTAAAACTGATGAGGTTGCCCCGCTGGGCACAGAGGCCCTTCTGCATGAAATTATGAAAGACAATTTTCCAGACATGCCTAGAGATTCTGAAATGCAGATAGCAGACAGCTTCAGAACCGCAGCATGACTCAACCCCAATAAGACATCCCCCAGGCATATCATAATTAACTTCACTAAAGTTAGTATGAAGGAGAAAATTCTCAAAGCTGCCAGGAGAAAGAAAGCCATTATGTACAAAGGGAAGAATATTAGAATGACTGAATATCTCTTTGCTGAAACTTTTCAAGCCAGAAGAGGGTGGTCAT
>CAUYPK010054323.1:0-13768 GCA_963574355.1 Loris lydekkerianus | reverse complement strand
ATGAAGCTCAGTTTAGCTGGGTACAGGATCCTGAGTTGAAAGTTATTTTGTTTTAGGAGATTAAAAGTCGATGACCATCCTCTTCTAGCTTGAAAGGTTTCAGCAGAGAGATCTGCAGTTATTCTAATATTCTTCCCCTTGAAGGTAATGGTTTACTTTTGTCTGGCAGCTTTCAGAATTTTCTCCTTCATATTAACTTTAGTGAAATTGATTGTGATGTGTCTGGGGGGTGTCTTATTTGGGTTGAGTCATGCTGGAGTTGTGAAACTGTTTTCTGTCTGAATTTCAGAATCCCTTGGCATATCTGGAAAGTTCTCGTTCATAATCTCATGGAGAAGAGACTCTGTGCCTTGTGAAGGCACTTTGTCACTTTCCAGGATTCCCATAAGATGTATATTTGTTTTCTTTTAATTATCCCAGAGCTCTCTGAGAGAGGTGTCTTTTTTTGCTTTCCATTTCTCTTCTTCTTTGAGGGTTTGGAAGCATTCCAAAGCTTTGTCTTCAATGTCAGAAATCCTTTCTTCTGCTTGCTCCATTTTGTTACTGAGGGATTCTACTGTGTTTCTCAGATCTTTGAGGGATGCAACTTCTTGTCTCAATGTGTCAAAATCTTTGGTCATTTGGTCTTTGAATCCATTGAATTCTTGTGATAACTTTTGTAATTCTAATTGGATCTTATTTGCTATCCAGATTCTTAATTCAATTTCTGACATCTCAGCTATTTGTTTGTGCATGGGGTCTTGTGTTGTTTCTGCCCCATTGATCTTTGGGGGAGTTAATCTACTCTGATTATTTATATTGCCCGGGTTTTTCTGTTGATTTAGCCTCATGATTGTTTTTCACCGTTGCCTCTGACCATCCTCAGAGTTGGGGAGGTGTCGTTCCAGGGTTAGACCCCAGTGGGGTCACTCTATTGTTGCTGGATCTTTGTAGGGAGTGACCCTGTGTAGTTCCTCTTGGGCTGCTCGAGCTAAGGAGTTCTGGTTGTGGAAGCAGCTCAAGTTTGTGACACACCTGGATCCAGCAACAGGGCTGGAGTTGGTGTGCATGGTTGTGTGAGTGCTTTGCACCCAGTGACTTTGGCACAGAGAGCCCCAGGATCCAGCATTCTCTGCCCATGAGAAGGCCTCTGCATAGTGGCGGGGGGGGGGCTCCAGAGGGCACGCAACTACCAGAGTCCCTGGCCAGATGAACGGGCTAGTGTGGAGTCTGGGAGGACACTGGAGGGAGGATGCAGTGTTGTGTGGCTCCCGCAGTTCTTGGTCACGAAATGTGGAGGCCCAGCGGGTACGGGTCACTGGTCGGAGGTTGTTGCACAGCTCTTATTGAGGTCTGGGAGGTGCCAAGCCCAGGAGTTTGAGGTTGCTATGAGCTGTGACATCACAGCACTCTAGGGCAACAGAGCCCAAGGCTCCAGTGTGCCAAAACCATCTCACTCTGCCCCTAAGTATTACAGCTGTAAGGCAGCTCACTCCCCGCTTTTAGGCTGGTCAGTCACTCGGTTACCTTGTCCCACCCGATCCTTGGTCTGGAACCCTGAGGGCAGAGCTTGGCATGGCAGTTCTTTCACAATGGCTTCCTGCACCCAGCTCAGTGGCTCAGTCTGGGGCCCCAGACAATGCCCAAAGTTCTCCACACTCCTGCTCAAGCTCTCCCCAAGGCAGTTCATCTGAGTGCCAAGTCCAAGAACACCAAAACAGTTCACAGGTCAGGCCCTTCTTGTTTGCAGTCTCACTGCTGCTTGTACTCATGGTTGCCGGGGTGATTAGGTCGATCAAACACACGCAATCACTTGCCAATTCTCCACTGTTTTTGTCCTTCTCTTGGGGTCCAGAAGTCCCTTGCTGGCTCCCTGTATCCTCAAAGGGATGATTATAGGCAGATCCCACTGGCCAAAGATGCCTGGAGTCCTGTCTCCCCAGACTCGCCGTGCCCAGTTGCAGGGAAGCTGTTACTCGGCCCCCATCTTTAATTCTCCAGAATGCACATGCATATATATTTGCATACTTTTGAAATCATAAATTTATGCCAATACCCACAATTGCCAAATGATCTCTACAGACCTCTTGTCTTTCCCCATTTCATATTTTTTGTGTCTTCTTCGTCGCTGAGAATCCTAGCTTCCAAATCGATTTATTTGCTCAGTTCTATAATACATCTACAGTAATTTCACAACTTTCTCTGTGAAATTAGAGTAAACAAGCTTAATAAAAATAGTCCAGGATTTTTTTGTAATTCTTACTTTCACTTTCCTCACCACAACCCCTAATTGATGTGTATAGTCAATTACTTGGATTTTTTTCTATTTTCCTTTTTTCTTCTCTTTACTTTCATTTCCCCTCTTTTTCCTTCCTGCATGACTTCCCCTTTCTTTCTTTTGTCCTTTCTTTCATTTTCTTTTTCTTTCTGTTCCTCTTTCTTTTTCTTTTTCTGTTCTACTTAAGGGTAGTTATGGCATTCCTTTGGAATATAATTGAATTCATGTGGTTAGATTGACTTTCAATTTTAGTTCACTTCTCTTTTAATTCCTTTTTTTTTTTTTTTTGTAGAGACAGAGTTTCACTTTATCACCCTTGGTAGAGTACTGTGGCATCACACAGCTCACAGCAACTCCTGGGCTTAGGTGATTCTCTTGCCTCAGCCTCCTGAATAGCTGGGACTACAGGCACCCACCACAATGCCTGGCTATTTTTTGTTGCAGTTTGGTCAGGGCAGGGTTTGAACCTGCCACCCTTACTATATGGGGCCGGCACTCTACCCACTGAGCCACAGGTGCTGTCCTTTTTTTTGGAGACCTACTCTCACTATGTTGTCCTCAGTAGAGTAGTATGGCATCACAACTCACAGCAACCTCAAACTCTTGGACCTAAGTAATTCTCTTGCCTCAGTTTCCCAAGTAGCTGGGACTACAGGCACCTGCCACAATGCCCAGCTATTTTTTGTTGTTGTTGCAGTTGTCATTGTTGGTTAGCAGCCTGGGCTGTGTTCGAACCCCTCAGCTTTGGTGTATGTGGCTGATGCTGTAGCCATTGTGCTGCAGGTGCTGAACTTGTCTTTTAATTCTTATTTTATTTATTTATTTATTTGCAGTTTTTGGCCAGGTCTGGGTTTGAACTCACCAGTGCCCTACTCCTTTAGGTCACAGGTGCCACCTTTATTGATTTATTTTTTAATGTGTAGAAAATTAATGGCTTCAGAAAGCCAAAACTATGTACAGAAAGGAATATTTAGAGATCACTTCTTTTCATATTCCATCCCTTCCTCGCCCAATTCAACACAGAAATACATATGAAAAAAATACTCCCATGAAACACAGTACTATGGTTGTCTATAAGGAATCCCAAAGAGAGTGGACCTAAGGGGGAATTTATCATCAATCAATTTGTCAAAATAGGGTTATGACTTAGGAATCATTGATAAGGAACAATGAACCAAGGGACAAGACTAATGATACTATCAAGTACTTAAGGTTAAAATATTTATTACAAATCTTTTAAGATGACAGCAGCAGACCCAGTGTTCTGGATGCTAGTGTCATGAGATGGGTGAAAGAAAAAAGTGTTTCTGGTCAAATAAATGTTGGTTAATTATATATTTGATCTTCTTCTTGCAAATCTTCCTGTGAAGAAATTAAGTGTGCTCTCTTACCTGACACGGAATTATTTGAATGAGTATTCACTATAAACATCATTCAGGACTGGTCTTCTGAGGGACAGCTTTTGGAAAATTTGGGTCCATTCATTGACTCAACAAAAATTTATTGAGCACTCAATATGTGCTGGGTACTATTTTTGGTGCTGTGGATAAACATCAACAAACAAATGAAGTACCTTTCTCCATAGGAAATTGGGATTGAGGATGAAGCAGACAGAAATATCATGTTGGGCAGAACCATATGGTGTCCATCATTATATCCACTCAGGAAAGATGAATAAAGCCTGACAATTTCCTTTCCTCCTTTGGAAAGATTTTAAAATGCTGACCTAAAAAGAAAGAAGGTGAAGGAATAAATCCTTCCACCAACTCGGATGCTCAGAGTCATGTCAGGAGGGACAACAATGGGAGGCTTCATCTGTCAACTTTATCCATACACATGTCAGCACAAGCCAAAAATTAGGGGGTATAAAATTAAAAAGTAAGGGAAAAATTCTTGAGTTTTTAATCACATCCCATGTTTATAAAATATTTATGAGCTCTCCTTCAATTAATTAGAATAAACTATGTAACACTGCAAGAAACAAATTGAAAATTTAATAAAGTAAGTTCACTTCTAATTTCTTTTGAAGAAAGAAGCTAATTATATTTAGTTCTGTAATTATAACTTTAATTAAAATATAATGCAAAATATTCCATAAAGTGAAAACAGTGCTGGGTAATAAAATGGAGACTTTAAGACAATTTGCTCTTTAGATGAAAATATATAATTTAAAATAAAGCCTTTCATGCATACTTCCCCCTAATTTTTATCCTTTCAGTATACATTTAATTTATCACCTTATAAAGAATAATTAATGTTTATTTACTGTTTTAAATCAGTTTCCTTTTCCTCTTTCCCTTTCTTTTTCTGTTCTTAATTTTTTTTACCCAAATTCTAAAATTCTAAAATTCTTTTTAGAATTTGTTTAAAGTGACACTCCTATTTCCCCTTGCATGTGATAATTTACAGTACATCCCTTTTGAGTTAGAATATGGCTTGAAATGTTCAGTAACTTAAAAACTTGAAAGCACAATGCTCTCAGAAGTATGTTCCCATATCAATCCCCTTCACCTGGCTGGCATGGAGATGATTTGATTGCTCCAGGCAAACATCCAGGTAGAAGGAAATTTAGATCCTCTAAAATGAAATTAGGAAAGTGATAAAATGACCTTCTGGTGATGTTGTTAATGCTCTCAAATGCTTCTCAGAGGAAAAGACTTGAGTAATAGTTTGCCTAGATGTTAGACTTAAATTCCAAAGTCTACTGGAATGTGAGGCCATTTGCCATGATGAAAGTGACATCTATTTCTAAAGGCCTTTTAGACTTTTAGACTGTTCTTTAGTTTGAAAGCTACTCTGCTTTTACCCAAATCACAGAGGTTTATGGAAGAAAAATGGCAACCTTGAAAAAGAAATCACACCTTTCCAATGCAACATCTCTTTATACTTCAGCATCTGAGGAAAAGAGTCACTTACTTTTCATCTAAATCAATTAAAAATGGCTAAATAATATTTATTGTATGCATACTGTATAGAAGATATTATCCTTCCTATGCAAAAGTATCCCTCTGAGTTGTTAAAAATCAGATTTCTACACCACCACTGGCCTCACTCGTATATTCAGATCCAGTGTATCTGGTGTGGATCTCATGTAATTTTTATTCAATTAGTTTGAGAAACATTGAACTACTGCATGTTTATAGGCTTCCAGAGGTGAGTAATAAAGTCCTAAATTCACAGAACTTACAACCCTAGTAGCTGATGTTATTAATTGAGTAAAGAATCAACAACTTCTTTTTTGCTTTCCATTGGGGGCATAACTTATCTTGCTCTTGTGGGAATGGAGAAAATGGCTGGAGTAAGTACAGGCAGGAAATTACCAGCTCTTTGGCTCTGGGGAATTAAAATCCTGTTGCTTATGATTTGGGCCTTGGTAATTAGAGTAGAGCTAGAAAGTAATCAGAAAAGAGGTTGCTTGAGGATACAGGGCATTGATATACTCAGAATTAATTTAGGGCCCACAACCTCAGATGGCCATTTCTAGAACATTCAACCACTTGTTTAGATTTTGAAATCTCCCAAGTTATGCATAAAGCATCCATAGATGGCTTCAGCTGGGACTTTGTGCTTCATGTTGGTCTCCTTCACCATGTCCAGCTAAAATCTGAACATACTGGAGGCTCTAGTATGTACTGCATGTTTAATTGTGATCAATAAAAATACTTGAAAAGGTAAATTTTACCCAATCTTAAAAGTGAAACCACAGCACAAACACACAGAGGAAAAGCTCACTCACTGTCTTTTATACTGCCACTCCAGCCACATTCTTGAGGTAATAGATGTGAACAGCCTTGGGGGAATATTTTTAATCTTTTTGGTGTAGGTAGGTTTTAAGGTTTATTTAAGCCATATGGTATCATATTAATCCTGTTCTTCTGCATCTTCTTTTTAGGTTTGATAAAAAAAAGTATGTACTTCTTGCAGGGCCTGTCTGCTTTTAGAGAGCATAGAATCCTAGTGAGGATGTCTCGGGGAGGCTAAATCTGTGGCCATTACATCTGTAGCCTCTGAGCAGTTAGACATCCCACTTGGTGGTTATCCTGGGGTAGGAGGGCAGTATTTTTCCCTCCATGAACTTTTGGTAATACCTAGGGACATTTTGTTGTTATACCATGGGAGTTGCTGCTGGCATTCATGGAGTAGAGGTTAGGGATTCTCCTCACCATCTTATGTGCACAGGGAAGCCCACCCCTTTCTGGAGGTAAAGGTGCTCTTGGCAGTTGGAAAAGCAAATCCAAGGCCCTGAGATAGGAACATGCTTGTTTGTTTGAGGAAAGCTAGGAAGCCAATGTGAATGAAGTGAAGGGTGGTAGAAGAGAAGTCCAAAGATAAAATAGCAATCTATCTCATGCAGGGCTTTGTGGTTTATGGTGAAAATACAGGCTTTTTCTTTGAATAAGGATGACTCTGCCTGCAGGTGGAAAATAGACTGTAGGAAGCAAGGTCAGATCAGGAACACCCAGGAGGATGTAGAGCAAATTATCCAAGTGAGACATGATGGTGGCTTGTACCAGAATTATAATAGGGGGTGTTGTTAAATAGTTGAATTTGAGACAAATTTTAAAGGTAAAGATAAGAGGGAGGATATAATAGAAGATTGGATGTTTGGGTAAAAAAGAAGAGTCAAGGATGACTCCAAGATTTGGGGTCAGAGCAGTTCAGAAACATGAAGTTGTCATTTATGGAGGTAGGGAACCAGAAGTTCTATTACAGATTCATCAAGTTTAAGATCACAGTTAGACAGCCACATGGAAAGTAGGAGTATGGAGTTTCGATAGAAGTCAAAGATAGAGATCTAACTTTGGGGGTTGAAAGCATATAAAGGGTAAAAACATGAAGCTAAACATGATCACTGAAGAAGTGAGTGTAGATAGGATAGATGGGAGGCCCTAGGGTTAAGTGCTGGGACATGGCAACATGTACAGGCAGATCAAAAAAGGGGGTGCTAATGGAGCAGATTCCTTGTGGAATGGAGCAGAAGAAAGCCAAGGGAAGGATGTGCTTCAACAAGGAATGTAGGTCAATTATGTCAAATGCTTTGCAGAATTCAAGGAAGATGAAGACCAAACTCTTTTGGATTTAGCAATGTGAGGTCATCGATGGCTCTGGTGTGAGCAATTTTGACATTGTGGTAGATGTAAACTTGGAGTATAATTAAGAGAGACTATGGAAAAAAATTAAACTGTCAGGATTTTGCTGTAAAGAGGAGCAAAGAAATGGACAATCAAGGGGGATGGGTGGGAATGAAATGTGCGGTCAAAGTGGGTAAGAGCCGTAAGAACTTCAAGGTACAATAACCTAGAAAGGGCTTGTTTGTTCAAGTGAGATTGCTGGGGCCCATTCACATTTCAAGAAGGCATTATAATGACCTGGTGAGGGGCTGTTGCTTGTTAAAACCAGATAGCAGAGCTTACCACTAGAGTTTTTAATTCAGTAGGTCAGGGGTCAGGGATGGGGCTCAAGTCTGTGGCTTCATCATGATCTCAGGTGATACAGATGATACTCATGGAGCCAACACATGTTGAGATCATTGGGCACAGCCATAGATTCCTTTGTTGATCCTTCTATCTCAGGCAGCACAGTCCTTTCCTTGAATTCTTTCACTATGTGAATCTGCCTTATTTATTCTGCATTATTTCAATCCCTATTGATACAGTAGGAAAGGCGATCTGTCTGTCTTGTTAACTGTTGTCTCCCTTCTCCCTGTGGGTAGCACAGTGCTTAGCATACAGTTGAAACTAAAATACATTTGGGGGGGATGAGTTAATAAGTGAAGAAATGAATATGAATGAATGGATAAAAAGTTCCAATAATGATAAGCACTTCTTCATACAAGCTTTGAGATGACTATTGTATCTTTGGCACTTGTTTCTAAAAAATAAACAAACAACCCCCCACCCCACCCCCGGCAAAATAGTAAGAGTTAAATTTCAACCTCAGAGACACCTTGAGGGATCTGAGCTAGTTATTTACATTTAACAATTCACTGTAACCAGCCCAGCCATCTGAAATGTGGTTGTTATGTGGTGCTTGAATATGATTACATAACTTTCAAAGAAAATGCTGTTTGGAAAGCCATGGGTTATTTTGTTATTAACATGTATGTACACAATTGTCACCATTTTAGAAACTTCCCTTGTTTAAGAAACAACAGTACACCATGCTATGTAGCAGGCTTTCTCTCACATGTGGAGGTTTTACCTGGGGGATATTTAAGGCCCAATCAGTTGGAAGAATTTACTTATCAATTCAAGTCTTTTAAAAAACAAGATAGGTGGGTGCCTGTAGTCCCAGCTACTCAGTAAGCTGAGGCAAGAGAATTGCCTAAGCCTAATAGCTGGAGGTTGCTGTGAGCTGTGATGTCACAGCACTCTACCAAGGGTGATAAAGTGAGACTCTGTCTCTAAAAACTAATTAATTAATTAAAAAACAAGACAAAACAAAACACAAATAGGTCTTCCAGGTTCCTGTTAAATTTTTTTTCAAAAGTGTTAAATAAAAACATCTCTGCTTGACATTCATCATTTGGCAATGACTGTTTCTTCACTCAGGCAACATGAATAAAAGATATTACTGTACTACCCAGAAAAAAGACCCCTAAGGCCCTTAACAGTCTCAGCCTGAGTCTCCGCACATCTCAACCACCCCCACTTGGGTTAATTCCTCAAACAGGTTTCAGAATAGAACAAGGAAGTTCCATGAGTTCCCAAGAACTCCTACAACAGGTAAAACAATGGGAAAACTTACCCCAACCCCCTAGCAATAGCTAAACAATGGTAGAAAACTTACATAAGCAAAAGTTCCCAAGCTACTGAGTCTCCTAAATTTGTCCCCATGCCAACCACCACGTTGTATGCCACGCAGTCACCATGATGTAACCCCCTGAGCAAATTCATTGTAATTCCGCCCCAACTAACTGCCATGTTCTGCTTTTGTTTTTGCTGCTTGCTTGGCAACAAAAAAGGTATAAAAGGCAACCTGCTTTTCTCTTCAGGGTTGTTCACCTTTGGGTGGCTGCCCACCTGCACACCATCTGATTTATACCTAAAGTGGGGTCCAAGTCTTTCTTCCAGGTGGCAAGCGCCTACAACATTACTCTTAGTCATTAGCAATTCATTCAGGAAAAGGAAAAAAATTGGACATGTAAGAACATTTCACTTTTTTGTCACTTCAAACTAAATGATACTCTTAAATGATGGCTGGTCAAACCTCTAGAATCTATTAGTAACTTGAAAATACATGTTAAAGGATACCACAATCCAAAGGAATCTTAAACTTGCATTTGTCAGACTTGTCACATCATTGCTACTGGTAATAAAAGCATTTTTATTTTATGTTGCAATGGCTACAGAGAATATTAATTTTTTTGCACCAGAGTAAAAAAATTGCAGCATTCATCACATTTTTTTTTGCAATTTTGGCTGGGGCTGGGCTTGAACTCTCCACCCCCGTTATACAAGCCCGGCATTCTACTCCTTGAGCCACAGGCACCACCCTCATCACATTTTTTGATATAAAATAGCCCAAAAAGGTTGAAAATTGACATTCATTATTTTAGACCTAATTTAAAAGCCTGCTGCACTTGTTGAAGTTTTCCTTATTGCTGTTTATAAAGTTAGTGTTCAATAGTCATTCAATTTTCAGAAGTTTTTTTTTTTACACGGATTTCATGGATTTTGGGGGGGGGCTCTGAGAAGTAAATGCTCAGGTTTTTATGATGATAGTAGTACCTGACCAATTTATCAGTGCATTTATTTTCTTATAATCTCTCAGCTCCTGGTCCTGTTGCATTGCAATGACTAAAGAAATAAAGACTTGTCATTTTTCAAGTTCTGAAATATGTAATCAGAGCCCAAACTTTCACTCCCTTGAGTTCTCTAAAGCAATGATCCGATGAAAGGAAACTCAATCTAGAAGGTGAAAGAGAAGCCAAGATTCCAAGACACCACTGAAATGGATTATCACATTTACATGTACATAGACTCTACTTCATATAGTAGCAACCAAAGTAATATTATGGTTGGGGTCACCACAACATGAGGAGCTGTATTAAAGGGTTGTGGCATTAAGAAGGTTGAGAACCACTGACACAGAGTTTTACATGACTGAACTCTGAAACAAAATACCATCCTTTGTGATCAGTTCATGCAGAATGTCCTTCTCAGAAAGATTAAAAAAAAAGTGAATCCAAAGCAATAGATCCTCCTTCAGCTGGAGCTCTGAAATACCCTGGAAGAAGCAAACATGTATTCCTCCCTCACTGGGTGAACAGCCAGGCTGGCGGGTGAGTTCTCTGACACTATTGGGAATGTGCACCATCTTGTAGGTGTACTTTCTTCTGAAAAGTTAGATGTGAGACAAACTGCTAATTCTGCAACTTAGTCAACTTCTGAATGTTACAACAGGAAAGAGGAGGTATAACACAAATTTTTGAGAGGGCTAGGAACCTATGCACCTCTCTCCCTGACTGTGACCATCACTATGGCTAGTGTAGTTATCTCCCATGGCACAGTGCATGTAACTGCTAGAAAAAAATGCAGACTGATTGATGTTGTACATGAAACAATGCATTTTATTTACTGGTTGGGGATTCATTTTATATGTATTAAAATATTGTTAGAACCTCCACTCTTTGTTTCATGGATAAAATTCTTAGAGCAAAGTGTTAGAGGATTAATCTTTAAAAAAGTTAAATACAATTTTGGAGAAAATGATAGAAAGGGGTATGTAAGATATACAAGAAGAAAGTGAAGTACTGAAGTAGGAGGAATTATTCTAGGGCATAGGTTTTTCTTGCTTTTAAGATATAGGTGAACCTTCCTCAACTTTTCCAGGCAATTTGAAGAAAAGGAATAGAGAGCAGAGGAGGGAGAAAAATGGACATGGCCTATTATGATAGTTATTAGAAGTTCATCAGTGATTTAAAAAAAGAGACACATTAAAAATTATATTTTGAAAAAACAAATACAAACAAATTTAATGAAGGCAAATGTGGTCATCAACAATGACTGTGTTCTGACCAATCTCATCTCATCTGTGTATAGTGCCCAGGAGTTCCACAAAGACCTAAACAAGTCAAATTTACAGCAGAGTTCTTTTATTGAAGAGCCAGCTGGTGACTACCTCAGTGTCCCAACTTGGGGTTTCTGAGAGCAGCCCTGAGTGCTTAAGGTGTCAGGTTTTTAAGGCTTGGTCTGCATCCTGGTTGGCAGGCAAGCTGTCCAGGTGTATTGGGGGGTGGGGGTAGCAACCAAGCATTGTACAAAAGCAGAATTTTGTAGTTAGTTAGCCATATGTCATGTCATACATCTTTGTTTTAATATTTTCTCATACATCTTAGTTCCAGTACTTTTCCTCCATACATCCTTGTCTCAGCATTCTCTGCACTTGCATTGTTTAAAGGTCAGTCTGGGGATAGTCAGTTTGTTTCCCGGGCCTGGGAGTTAGTCAAGCAAGAAGTTAGTGAGTACTTTCCCATTTATCTTGGGAGTGAACTAGACTTATTCCATTTTGTTGAGGACTTGCAGCCGGGAATTTATCAGGAATTAACTGGTATTTTTCTACTTTAGCCTAGACCTAACATGTGTCCCTATCCATTTCTCTTCCTCCTCCCAGATTACTCTGAAGCAGAACTCAGATATCATATCATATCTTCTATAAATATATCAGTATGCCTCATTAAAAGAGAAGGATTTTGCAGGAGGATCAGTGAAACCCAGGAGTTTGTGGTTGCTGTGAGCTAGGCTGATGCCACGGAGCAACACAGTGAGACTTGCTCTTAAAAAAAAAAAAAAAAAAAAAAAAAAAAGATTTTTTTTTTTAAAGAGAAGGATTTTTAAAATGTATCATATTTTGTGGTGTGTAATGTGCACTTTTTTTCAAAATTTTATGTGAAAAATAAGGATTTACATTACATATGGGTAGTACTATTTGTTACTAGTACAGTTCTTTTTTTGTTGTTGGGGATTCATTGAGGGTACAAGAAACCAGGTTACACTGATTGCATTTGTTAGGTAAAGTCCCTCATAGGATCTTGTCTTGCCTCCAAAAGGTGTGGCACATGCCAAGGTCCCACTCCCCTTCCTCCTTCCCTCTCTCTGCTCTTCCTTTCCCCACCCCTCCCTTTCTTTATCTATCTGATCTCCCCTTCCGCCATCCTTACCCCCACCATGTCCTTAATTGTCCTCACATTAAAATTGAGTACATAGGATTCATGCTTCTCCATTCTTGTGATGCTTTGATAAGAATAATATGTTCTACTTCCATCCAGTTTAATACAAAGGCCATAATGTTTCCATTTTTTTTTTTTTTTTAATGGCTGTATTCTATTGTGTACATATACCAAAGCTTGTTAATCCATTCCTGGGTTGGTGGGCATTTAGGCTATTTCCACATTTTGGCGATTGAGGTACAATAGACAGTTTAGTGCAAGTGTCCTTATGATAAAAGTATTTTTTTCCTTCTGGGTAGATGACCAGTAATGAGATTACAGGATCAAATGGGAGGTCTAGCTTGAGTTCTTTGAGGTTTCTCCATACTTTCTTCCAAAAAGGCTGTATTTGTTTGCAGTCCCACCAGCAGTGTAAAAGTGTTCCATTCTCTCCACATCCATGCCAGCATCCGCAGTTTTGAGATTTTGTGATGTGAGCCATTCTCACTGGGGTTAGATGTTATCTCAGGGTGGTTTTGATTTGCATTTCTCTAATAATTAGGGATGATGAGTATTTTTTCAAAGGTTTGTTAGCCATTCATCCGTCTTCTTTAGAGAAGGTTCTATTCATGTCTCTTGCCCATTGATATATGGGATTGTTAGCTTTTTTCATGTAGATTAATTTGAGTTCTCTATAGATCCTAGTTATCAAGCTTTTGTCTGATTCAAAATATGCAAATATCCTTTCCCATTGTGTAGGTTATCTATTTGCTTTGGTTGTCGTCTCCTTAGCTGTACAGAAGCTTTTCAGTTTAATTAAGTCCTGTTTGTTTATTTTTGTTGCTGTTGCAATTGCTATGGCAGTCTTCTTCATGAAGTCTTTCCCCAGGCCAATATCTTCCAGTGTTTTTCTTAAGCTTTTTTGAAGATTTTTATTGTTTCATGCCTTAAATTTAAGTCCTTTATCCATCCTAAATCAATTTTTGTGAGTGGAGAAAGGTGTGGGTCCAGGTTCAGTCTTTTTACATGTGGATATCTAGTTCTCCCAGCACCATTCATTAAATAGAGAGTTTCCCCCCCAGTGTATGTTCTTCTTTGGTTTATCGAAGATGAGGTGGTTGTAAGATGTTAGATTCATTTCTTGGTTTTTCTATTCAATTCCCAATGTCTATGTCTCTATTTTTGTGCCAGTACTATGCTGTCTTGACCACTCTGGCTTTGTAGTATAGCCTAAAATCTGGTATGCTCATGCCCCCGGATTTGTTTTTATTACTGAGAACTACCTTAGCTATATGGATCTTTTTCTTGTTCCATACAAAATGCAGAATCATTTTTTCCAAGTTTTGAAATTAATGTTGGTA
>CAUYPK010054320.1:0-75676 GCA_963574355.1 Loris lydekkerianus | reverse complement strand
GGGATGATGAGAATTTTTTCATATGCTTTTAACCATTCATCTGTCTTCTTTAGGGAAGGTTCTAGTCATGTCTTTTGCCTATTGATATAAGGAAATATTGGCTTTTTGTTGTTGTTATTGCTTAATTTGAGTTCTCTGTATATTGTAGTTATCAAGCTTTTGTCTTATTCATAATATGCAAATACATTTTCCCATTCTGATGGTTGTCTGTTTGATTTGGTTATTGTATCCTTAGCTGTACAGAAGCTTTTCAGTTTAACTAAGTCCCATTTGTTTAATTTTGTTGTTGTTACAATTGCCCCAAGTCTTCTTCATAAAATCTTTCCCCAGGCCAATATCTTCAAGTGTCTTCCCAATACTTTCTTTGAGGATTTTTATTGATTCATGTCTTAGATTTACAACTTTTAACCAACTTGAATCAACTTTAGTGAGTGGAGAAAGGTGAAGGTCCAGTTTCAGTCTTTTGCAAGTGGTTATCCAGTTCTCCCAGCACCATTTATTGAATAGGGATTCTTTCCCCCAGTGAATGTTCTTGTTTGGTTTATAAAAGATCAGGTGGGTGTAAAATGTTTGTTTCATCTCATGGTTTTCTATTCTATCCATCTATAGATATATAGATGGATATATATATATATAGATATATTCATCTATTCCAGATGTCTATGTCTTTATTTTTGTGACAATACCATGCTATTTTGATCATTATGGCCTTGTAGTACAACCTAAAGCCTGGTAGGCTAATGCCCCTGGCCTTGTCTTTATTACTAAGAATTGCCTTAGCTATACGAGGGTTTTTTCTGGTTCCATACAGAATGAAGAATTATTGGTATTTTAATAGGAATGGCATTGAATCTGTAGATTTCTTTAAGAAGTACAGACATTTTAACAATGTTGATTCTTCCCACCCATTAGCATGATATGTTCTTCCATTTGTCAATATCTTCTGCTATTTCTTTTCTTAGGGTCTCATAGTTTTCTTTATAGAGGTCCTTCACCTCTTTTTTTAGGTATATTCCTAGGTATTTCATTTTTTTGAAGCTACTATGAAGGGAATTGTGTCCTTAATTAGCTTCTCATCTTGGCTGTTATTGGCATATGCAAAGGCTACTGATTTGTGGACATTGATTTTGTATCCTGAGACATTGCTGTATTTTTTTTTTTTTTTATCACTTCCAGGAGTCTTGTGGTTGAGTCTTTGGGGTTCTCTAAGAATAAGCTCATATTGTGAGCAAAGAGGGAGAGTTTCACTTCCTCTTCCCCCATTTGGTTGCCTTTTATTACCTTCTCTTGCCTGTTTGTATTGGCTAGAATTTCCAGCACTATGTTCAATAGTGGTGGTAGAGGACAACCTTGTCTTGTTCCAGTTCTGAGTGGAAAAGCTTTCAGTTTTACTCCATTTAGTATAATATTAGCTGTGGGTATGTCATAGATAGCTTTGATCGGTTTAAGAAATGTACCACCAATGCCTATATCCTTTAGACTTCTAATTAGAAAAGGATGTTGAATTTTATCATATGCTTTTCCTGCAACTATTGAGAGGATCATATCATCTTTGTTTTGCTTCTGTTGATATTGTGAATTATGTTTGTGGATTTGTATATGTTAAACCAGCCTTGCGTCCCTGGGATGAAACCTACTTGATCATGATATATGACTTTTTTAATGAGAAGCTATAATCTACTGGCTAGCATTTAATTGAGGATTTTTGCATATATATTCATTAGTGAAATTTGTCTGTATTTCTCCTTTTTAGTTGGATCTTTTCCAGATTTTGGTATCAGGGTGATGTTTACTTCTAAAATGTGTTGAGGAAATTTCTTTCCTTCTCAATTTTTTGGAATCATTTCTGCAGTTTGAGTATAAGCTCTTATTGGAATGTTTGAGAGAAAGCCATGTGGACCAAGGCATTTTTTGTTGTTGTTGTTGTTGAGAGTTTTTTTTTTTTGTTTCTTTGATCTCATGGATCAAATTGATCTCATGGATGGAAATTAGTCTGTTCCATAAATCTATTTCTTCTTGATTAAGTCTTTGGAGACAGATACAGAACACACCATCCCAAAGCAAAAGAATATAGTTTGGGGGGGGTGTGTGATTCCAAGTATTGATCCATTTCCTTCACATTGTCAAAATTATGGGCATAGAGTTTCTTGTATATTCAGAGATAATCTCTTGTATCTCTGTAGCATCTGTTGTTATGTCCCCTTTATCATTTCTGATTGAGGTTACTAGAGATTTTTCTCTTCTGTTTCTAGCTAGCCTGGCCAAAGGTTTATCTATTTTATTTATTTCTCAAAAAATCTACTTTTTATTTTAATTGTCTGAATGTTTTTTTACTTTCAATTTAATTAATCTCTGATTTAATTTTGTCTATTTCTTTTCTTGAGCTGGGTTTAAGGTTAGATTGCTCTTCTTTTTCCAATTGTGTAAGATGGTTTGTGAGCATGCTGATGCACTCACTTTCTGTGTTTTGAAGGTAGGCATCTAGCCCAGTAAATTTTCCTCTCAGGACTGCTTTTGCTGTATCCCAAGGGTTTTGGTAGCTTGTGTCATCATTATTTCTATGTTTGAGGAAATTAACAAATTCCTCCTTTATCTCTTCCAGAACCCATCTATCATTCAGCATAAGGTTGTTTAGTTTCCAAGACTTTGTGTGGGGTTGAACGTTTTTGTTGGAGTTGAGCTTCACCTCTCTAGCTTTGTGGTCTGAGAAGAGACATGGTATAATTTCTATTCCTGTAATTTTTATGAGGTTTGATTTATATCCTAAGATGTGATCTATTTTGGAGTATTTGCAATGAGCTGTCAAGAAAAAAGAATATTCTTTTGCTTTGGGATGTTGTGTTCTACACGTGTCTATTAATCCCATTTGTTCTAGGGTCATGTTTAAGTCCTTTGTATACATGTTTAGTTTCTGTTTAGTGGATCTGTCCATTCTATCAGAGGGATGTTGAAGTCCCTGACTATTAAGGTATTATGGGATAACATATTGCTCAGACCCCTGAAGGACTTTCACAAATCTGGGACCATTTAAGTGAGGTGCATAAATGTTTAAACTAGAGATGTTTTCTTGTTGTACTGTTACTTTGACCAGTAACAAGTGTCCATCTTTGTCTGTCTTAACTAATATTGCTTTGAATCCACTTGTGTCCAAGAATAAAATTGCAAACCCCTCCTTTCTTCTGATTTCCACTTGCTTGAAATATTGTTTTCCATCACTTAACCTGAGTTTTGCTTTATCTTTTTTCTTTCTTTTTTTTTCTTTCACAGTATTTTTTTTTTTATTGTTAAATCATAGCTCTGTACATTACTGCAATCGCCTGTACCCATTCTAAGATGCACCATAGGTGTGGCCCCACCCACTACCCTCGCTCCACCAAAACCTCCCCACTCCCTTCCCCTTCCTTGGCCCTTTCCTCATAGTTTTGTTATAGCCTTCATGTGAAAGCTATAATTTAGCTTCATAGTAGGGCTGAGTACATTGGATACTTTTTCTTCCATTCCTGAGATACTTTGCTAAGAAGAAGCTGTCACCTTGGGTAGAGTGCTCGGGCATCCAACTCCTGAGCTCAAGTGAGTCTCCTGCCTCTGCCTTCCAAGTAGCTGGGACTACAGGCGCCTGCCACAGCACCTAGCTATTTTTTGGTTGCTGCCATCATTGTTGTTTGGCGGGCCCGGGCTAGATTCAAACCCGCCAGCTCAGGTGTATGTGGCTGGCGTCTTAGCCACTTGAGCCACAGGCGCCGAGCCTACATGTTGTTTTCTTTTGTTTCCTTTTTCCAGAATTCATATAATATAATAATCTATACAGACTTTCATACTGCTTCCTTTTTTTTTTTTTTTTAAGCAATAGAGTCTTACTTTATCGCCCTCAGTAGAGTGCCATGGTGTCACACTGCTTACAGCAACCTCCAACTCCTGGGCTTAGGCGATTCTCTTCCTCAGCCTCCCAAGCAGCTAGTACTACAGGCACCTGTCACAACGCCTAGCTATTTTTTGGTTGCAGTTTGACGGGGGCGGGGTTTGAACCCTTGACCCTCAGTATCTGGGGCTGGCACCCTACCCATTAAACCACAGGCGTCGCCCTGGACTTTCAAACTTCTAAAATTCTATTCCTGTTCCTATAAATTGGTTTAATGTATGCAAACATAAAAATTTAACACCTAATTCTCTATTTTTCTTAAAAGGGTCAGCCCCTTGTTCCTTCTGCTCTACTTTAAGAAAAAAAATTCTATTCCCTTTCATCTATTGAAAGTGGGAGTAGATAGCTAAACCATTTAATATGAGTTGAATGCTTTGATGCTCACAGAAGGCTGCTCTTGAAGCTTTCTGCATTTGCGCCTGTGGCTGAGAATCACTTTATTAGGCCTCTCAGTTTGTGGGAACCAGTCCTCAAAGTAGCTACTGTATATCCTCTACCGTGCGGTTGGTGGCGGGGAAGGAGAGCGTCAAGAGGTATGCTAGAAGGACCAGATGGGTGACTATGTAAATATGGTTTGAAAAATCACTTCAATTCAATATGCGTATTATTTTATAATGTAAATTCACTGGACCCCCAATAAAATTCAAATTTTGACTTGAAGATACATATATAGTAGTATAGGATAGCACTTAAGGAGCCCAAGCAAGTTATGGTTAGACTCTGCTCTAATACAAAGGATGGGGCTCTGATGGTGCAGATAGAATACTTGATTGGGAAGCAGGAGATGTGCATTCAAGTTTGAATTTTACCACCAACTAGAGATGCAACTTGGGTAACTCACTAGACCTTTCTGGGTATCCATTTAATCTATAAAATGAGAAAATCAGACTAGATAATCTCCCAAGTTTCTTAGGCATTTTAGGTTTGCCTATGGTTAAAGGAATGCTCTGTGCTCATTTAAGTCTGATCAGATATCAAGGTAAGATTATGTAGTTTGGGAAGCCAAAGAATTCCAGATTTTTTAGCCAGTCCTTATCAGGGTATTATTTATATATCCTAACAAAAGAAATAGCTATAAAGAGCATATGATAAATAACCATGAGTCTCTTGCTTTCCTTTTCTTGCACTCCCTAGCCCTATTGTCCAGAGTTAATCTTTAACAATTATTTCACTATTTCTGTTTTTAGCTTCTCTTACGGTTCTTCTCATATAAATAATGTGCTGAGCTCCATGGTTCACACGTATAATCCTAGCACCCTGGGAAGCTGAGGCAGGTAGATTGCTTGAGCTCAGCAAGGCTGAGTTAGAGCAAGACCCTGTCTTTACTAAAAATAGAGTAGTTCTGGCTATTTGGGAGGCAGAGGCAAGAGGATTGCTCAAGCCCAAGAGTTTGAAGTTGTTGTGAGCTATGACACCATGGCGCTGAGCCTGCCTGAGCAACAGCGTGACACTTTGTTTCAAAAAAAAAAAAAGAAAGAAAGAAAAAGATGGGGAAAAAAAGCCTAAATAGGCTGGGCATGGTGGCTCATACCTGTAATCCTAGTACTCTGGGAGGCCGAGGCAGGTAGATTGCCTGAGCTCATGAGTTCAAGACTAGCCTAAACCACAGCATGACCTCATCTCTAAAAATAGCCAGGCATTGTAGTGAGCTCCTGTAGTCCCAGCTACTTGGGAGGCTGAGGCAAGAGAATCACTTAAACCCAAAGGTTTGAGATTGAGCTTAAGCCTGTGAGCTTTGATACTATGGTATTAGGTACCACGGCACTATACCAAGGGTGACAAAGTGAGACTCTGTCTCCAAAAAAAAAAGACTAAATAGTATATTTAGACTTTGGTTCCTTGATTTATCAACTTTAGGTAATATTTGGATTTGTTTTTTTTATTGCAGTTTTGGCCGGGGCCAGGTTCGAACCTGCCACCCTCAGCATATGGGACTAGCGCCCTACTCCTTGAGCCACAGGTGTTTGTTTGTTTGTTTGTTTTTTGAGACTCGGTAGAATGCTGTGGCGGTACAGCTCACCAGCAACCTCCAACTCCTGGGCTTAGGCAATTCTCTTCCCTCAGCCTCCCAAGCAGCTGGGACTCTATAGGCACCTGTTACAATGCCCAGCTATTTTTTTATTTTGCAGTTTGGCTGGGGCCAGGTTCGAACCCACCACCCTCCGTGTATGGGGCTGGTGCCCTACCCACTGAGCCACAGGTGCAGCTGCCGATTTTTTTTTTTGAGACAGTCCCACGCTGTTGCCTTGGATAGAGTGCCACAGTGTCACAGCTCACAGCAACCCCCAACTCTTGGGCTTAAGCAATTCTCTTGTTTCAGCCTCCCAAGTAGCTGGGACTACAGGCGCCCTCCACAACACTTGGCTATTTTTTTGTTGTAGTTGTCATTGTTTAGCTGGCCTGGGCTGGATTCAAACCTGCCAGCCTCAGTGTATGTCTCAGTGCCCTACTCACTGATGTATGGGCACTACCCATTATCTGGATTTCTTTGATATGAAAAATAAGAATTTAACTCACTTTCTCTACCCCTTCTGTTCTGTCATTATTTGATATTTATATTATTTTGAAAGTCTTATCATATTTATAATTTTAAACGATAAACTTTTATTTTTTTCATCTATCAACTTTCCGTAGGATGCCTAAACTTGCCATTTTGGAAAATGGGGTTGTAAGTGTTCCTACACTTCCCTCCTCCTGTATTCTACCTTCTGACAACTATACTTCTATACTTGTATATTGTCAATGTTAATAGCTTAGTATTTTTATTCTGTCTTGTATTTACCACCAAGTGTTATATGCTTAGCTTTATGTTTAGATTTCTGTTTTTACTGCATTATCTTTCTATGTCTTCTATAATATGTTTAGAATTGTAAGTGTCATAACTGTGTGGTTGCTTAAGGGTTTTGTATCCTTTAAAAGCTAAAGAAATGCCAGGCGAGGTGGCTCATACCTATAATCCTAGCACTCTGGGAGGCCAAGGCGGGTAGATTGCCTGAGCTTATAGGTTTGAGACCAGCCTGAGCTAAAGTGAGACCTTGTCTTTAAAAATAGTTGGGCATTGTGGCGGGCGTCTGCAATCCCAGTTATGTGGGAGGCTGAGGCAATCAGCCTCACTTGAGCCCAAGAGTTTTGAGGTTGCTGTGAGCTATGATGCCACAGCACTCTACTGAGGGTGACAAAGTGAGACTCTGTCTCAAAAAAAAAAAAAGCTAACAAAATAATTTGGAGGCTAGGCACAGTGGCTCCCACCTGTAATCCTAGCATTGTGTGAGGCTGAGGCAGGTGTATTGCTTGAGGTTAAGAGCTTGAGATCAGCATGAGCAAGGGCAAGACCTTGTCTCTGCCAACAGTAGAAAAAACTAGCTGGCGTAGTGGCACACACCTGTAGTCCAAGCTACTTGAGAGTCTGAGGCAAGAGGATTACTGAAGCCTAAGAGTTGAGGTTGCTGTAAGCTATGACCCCATGGCACTCTACCTAGGGCAGGAAAGTGAGACTCTAAAAGAGAAAATAGTTTGGTATGTACTTAACCACTTGGCTCTGTAAACCTCATCTATTCACTCATTTATTCAACAGATATTTGTTGAATATCAGATTTACTGTAGCAGTGCTATTTATAGCAGTGAAAACTTGGAAATAACCTAAATGACTGACTTTATGGGATTAGTAAGATAACTACTGTGCATTTTTATTTATTTTAATTTTTTTTTCACTTTGAAATAGTTTTATTGGCTCATAAGACCTTTGCATATATACCCAAAACTATGCATATATACCCAATAATATGCAGTATTAAATCACAGTTACATTTTTTTTACTGTGCATTTTTACAGGAAATGTTATATAAACATTTTTTAAATGATGCAAAAAATGTTAATAACATGAACTTTTATTCTATTAAATGAAAAAAATACAAACTGGTATGTACCATATAAGCTCACTTGTTTAAAAACAGCAAAAGAAAACCAATCATATAACAAATTGGGGATGGGGGAATGCTAGAAGAATGTACACAAAATTGTTAACTTGGTTAATATGGCTATCCTAGTTGATTGTAATGCACTTGTATTTTCTCTCTTACCCGAAAAGAATGTGGAACTTTTATAAGGATACATTTTTGTTTTTATTTTGTTTTTTGAGACAGTCTTACTTTGTTGCTGTGGGGTTGAGTGCTGTGGCATCACAGCTCCCAGTATCCTGAAACTCTTGGGTTCAAGTGATCCTCTTTCCCCAGCCTCCCAAGTACCTGGGAGTACAGGTGCCCGTCACAATACCCAGCTAATTTTTCTGTTTTTAGTAATGATGGGGTCTCACTCTTTCTCAGGTTGATCTGGAACTCCTGAGCTCAAATAGTCCACCTGTCTCAGCCTCCCGGAGTGCTAGGATTACAGGCCACCTTGCCAGCCAGGGATACATTTTTCTTTTCTTTTCTTTTTTTTTCCCCCTTTTTTTTGGCCTGGGCCAGGTTTGAACTCACCACCCCCGGTACATGGGGCAGACACCCTACTCCTTGAACCATAGGCGCCGCCTAACCAGGGATACATTTTTAAATTAAAGTTACAAGATTAGAATTGCCAGTCATAGTTTTTCTTGGAATGCTCATGCTATGATAATCTATGAGCACCTGTTAAGAATTCAGTAAATATTTGTTGAATGAATGAGAGAATGATTGAATTGCAGAGATTTCTAGATCTGTAGTATTGATGCTTATACTTTCCTAATTTTATCCAGAAACAAATATTTAGTTATTTCAAAAGAAAATCATGTGTTGAACTATCCTGCAGAAGCTAGGGAATAGCTTTCATTGAATGCTGGTTGTTTGATGACAGATCCAGGAGAATTGAGGCCCTTTTCAGAAACAGCCAAGCGACGATGCTTTTCACAGTATGGAGGATCTAAATAAAAGCATCCTTTGTGTATGTCTGAGAATGAAGAATGGGGCTGTGGCAATTTACGTTATTTTTCCTTGGATGGAAATTGAGGCAGCCTCTAATCCTGCTATCACTTGGTGACTACTTATTTGATTTTTGGTAATTTGGGAGCAGCTGTGGACAAATAATTATTCTGCAAAAAGAGCCATGCCAGCTGCATTATGACCCAATTGCAAAGGCTTAGGCATACCAGACGTCCCTATCTACCATGTTTCTAGATCAGGGATAGTTTCAGGAATTCACCTGCTTTTTGTTGACATTTGTAACTTCTAATAAGCATCTAAATATTTGAAAATGTATTCCCTAATGTTTTTTGTCATTGTCAGCAGCATTCGTTAGACATCTACTTTATTCAGGGCACTGTGCCAGACTCTGGGTTGTAAGCTCTAAGTTATGCAGTGTGGAATAGACTGCTTTCTTCTTTGCCAGGTGGGTCAACATTACCCTTATTTTTAGCAGACTAAAAATGGTGTGTAAGCAACTGAGAGATGTGTCCTTTGGTCTCACGCTCTCCCTGAATCTGCTGTCTAGGTGTTCACTGATGCCTCCTTGCAATGCCATGTGCTTGCACAAACTATTGCCTCTGCCTGCAGTGTCCCTGTTTTGTTCTGGAGCCTGACATACTCCTGATGAAGACTGTCTTCTTCAGGATACCTGCCCCATGTTTTTGCAGTCTTGTCTTAGTGTCCCTAAACTTGGATTTGTTTTTTAAATGGCAAAAGCCTACTTATTAAACTTTATTAATTCAGTCTTTTAACATATGCTTTTTAAAAAAGCTCTTAAAACCTAAGGGCTTAAAAATGCGTTTGAATAAAGAAATGCTAGGAATTGAGTAGGTAGGGTCTTCTATAATGAGTAAAAGAAAGCTTTACTTTTGATTGTGAACACGCGTAGGGTGAATAAGAGACGCAGGCAGTCTTTTTCTATCTCTACAGTGTTATCACAAGGGATGTATTGGCTTGAATTGCATGAACCCACTATTAGAAATTCCTTTATCAATGATGGCTTGTGGTATAATACAATATAATGGCTTGTGGTAAGAAGGAGTCATTTCAAAACTTTAAAATGTAGAACTGGACAGTTAAGTATAGTAGCCACAAGTCACATGTGGCTATTTAAATCAAATTTAGTTAAAATTAAATGAAATTAAAAATTTAATTCCTAGCTCAAGCAGCTAAGGCACCAGCCACATACACCTGAGCTGGTGGGTTCGAATCCAGCCCAGGCCCTCCAAACAACAATGACAGCTGCAACCAAAAAATAGCCGGGCATTGTGGCAGGCACCTGTAGTCCCAGCTACTTGGGAGGCAGAAGCAGGAGAATTGCTTGAGCTCTGAAGTTGGAGGTTGCTGTGAGCTGTGATGGCACAGCACTCTACCCAGGGTGACAGCTTATGGCTCTATCTCAAAAAAAAAAAAAAACCCACAAAAATTTAATTTCTTAGTCATTTCATGTGATCAGTAGATACATGTGGTTAGTGGCTACTGTACTGTTTTGGACAACTAGAAGATTCCCATCCTTGCAGAAAGTTCTATTAGGAAGCACTAATCTAGAACCTGTGAAAGAGTTGGCATATTTTAAAGCATTTGGTGAGGTACATTCACCTAACTGTTCTTTTCTAGGGGCAAATGTTTGTTCCAGTTGAAGAATTTTAAGCAACCTAAAATTCCCTGTGCTTTCTTTACATTTTTTTTCCTTTGGTTGTGGCACCCTCTAGTGTTTTAGCTTTGTTATAATAATACCATCACAAAATAGTCTGATTTGAGTCAAAACATTGACTATTTTGGAAAATTTTGTGTGTATGCATTATTATAGGGAGAAGGTCTGTAACTTTCACTCATCCTCAGAGGGTCCATGATACAAGAAAGATCAAAAACTATTCTGTGGTAGAGGTCTTTGTATGTCAAAACTTCTAGTGTGATCTATAAGCATTTCTCCTATTATGAAGAAAAAAATCATGTAATTGTCCCTTTGGCATTTCTATGGTGTATCTATCTTTGTATGTGGAATGATAATAGTAAGTTACATAGCACTCACTATATACCATTTTCCATTCTAAACCATTTCATAAAAAGTAATTCCTTTGTCCTCAATAATTCTATGAAGTAGATTGTTATTCTCCTCCACTTGACAGATGATACAACTGCGGCATAGAAGTCAAATGAAATTTGTCTAAGGTGCTAGTAAGTAGCAGAGCAAGATTTGAATGCAGCATTCTGGCTCCAGAGTCTATACGCTTCACTACCCTGCTGTAGAAGTGAGGATGCGTGTTTAAGAAGGTATGAGGTGGAATGGAGAAGAAAAAATGGTAACTCTAAGTCACTGCTAGCTATGCTGGAAATTACAGCCAACACTCACTATTGATTGTCAATAGATATGTATAGATCTACACAGTCTGCCAAGAAGTGAGAGTGGTAGATGAAAGTCGAAGTTGCCGTTGCTGCCACATTTTCTTGGATTTGTTCAAACCCCTGGTCTATTCAATGAATAATATGACATCATTTTGTGATAAAAAGACACTTACTGTATTACTGTGGTGTTGATTTTGAGGTTTTCGGGAATGTTAAGAGTTGTCAAGTACCTTACTTAAAGAGTAGGTAAGAGTAGGTGTTTTATCTTATAAACAGATAAAAGTTTGTATTTAATGCATTTTTTACTTCTAGGTGTCCCATTTCCCTCTTTGTGAGGTACTTCATATTCTATGACTTAGCTTCTTTTTAATGATTTGTTAAACTCAAGATTTTGTACTGAATTCTGCCAGTATACGAAAATAATCCTAATGGTGTAGTCTTATAGAAATAGCCTTAGAATCACTTCTGTATTGAGGATATAAGAAGCCTAAGCTGCTACTTACCATCCCTCTGTGAGTAATTTCTGATGGAGGTACATATTTTCTTCCCCTTGTTAATTGGGGCCTAGAAAACCATGTGAAGTATTTTAGAGAATTTGAATCTGAAAATTGGTTACTTAGGTATTAGAAGAATCATGAAAAGCAAAAAAAGTAGACACTGAGGCAATCCAGACAGAAAAGAAACACTACCACTCCTAAGGCTGAGCAAATAGAAGAACCTAGAAGCTTGGCGGGCCCCCCTCAGCTGGTAAGCTGACCCCTGAGTGGGATGCTTAACCACCAGGGGAGAAGGGGAACAGCTGGAGTTGGGAGATGCAGCTGCCTTCTATTACTAGAGCAATGCTGATAGGAATGAACTCAGCAAGAAAATCCCTTGTCTCCTCTTCCAGTCTCCCTAGGCAAAACCTAACAGGATACTTACTGGCAGCCAACTCTGGTCGACGGACCCAGCTCAGAGCTGGGTATATTAGGACAAGTATGGGAGAGAGAGTTTGGAAGCAAGAGAGAGGAATAGCCAGTGCAACATTACTGGGGAATTACAGAAACTGTACTTTCCTGGGGTTAGCTTTAGTAATTAAAATATGCAACCATTTACCCCTAAGCATTTATTAAGGAGCAAATATGATACACAACTATTCATGGAGATTTTATAGACCCAAGCCCTGCCTTCAGTGAGTTTATCATAGTCTTTCATAAAACCACCCATTCATCCTTTGGTCATTATGAAGTTGTGTGGTAAAGCTTGTTGCATATTATATAAAAGCATCCTCATTAACCTGATTCTTGGGTTATTATTAATAAATATTTACAAAGTTAATCAACATACTGGAATGAAAGATATTTTATTACAGTCACACAGTCAGGTTGGTTTCAGATTAGGAAGTTAGTCTTACTCAAGGCAAGACTATTTCTAAACTTAAACTGTACTGTTCTCTTTGTTCTTATCAGAAGGCTGCTTGACTCTTCTAGTGACAGCCCTACCATGTCATTTAGTTTTAATTTTTAAAAAGATCAAATTAGAAGGCTATATTATTTTTCTTTTTAAAGTTTGTTTTATTAAAAGTCAAAGTAATATATTTATATGATAAAATATTAAATAGAAAGACTTAAATCAATGGCCTTTTGTCACACTCTGCCCCTACCTCAATACTTCTCAGAAGCTAACTCTGTTACTGTTTTGTTTATGGTATTATCAAACAATAAAACCTCCTTAACTCTAAAAGTCTATATCACTGTTATTCATCAAACTTGGACATTATTGACTTCCTTCTATGAAAAACAAGGATTACTTTATAGTATTCTTTTCCTTTCTTCTCTATTTTTGATGGTTACATTTTAATATTAAACTGTCCCCTCTACTCTTGATAGTATCTCCTGATTTCCTCCCCATGTAAAGATAGGATATTAATAGTTCTAACCATTCCTACACCTCTGCCCCTTTCTTACCTCCTAATTTCTGTCAGCCTTATCTTTGCCTTTACATTGTCATGGTTCATAACTTTTACATTCTATTCAGTATCATGTTTAATTTTCTGTATTTGGTTTTGGAAATGGGAAACAATAACTGCATATGTGATTATGACCTCATTTTTTAAAATTATAGTGCCCAGTCATGTAGGAGAACTTCTTTTTCTCTACACGTCTAATATCATCACTTGTGGGCTATTTGAAAAAGACTGTTCTTAGGTCAAATGGATTATTCTTATCTTATGCTCTAAATTTTTTACTTAGAATTAAGCCACATTTTACTTTGCTTCTATTTTCACTCCAACTTTTCTTGTGCAGTTTTTAGAAAAAAATTTTCTGCTGTAGTGAGATTTCCATCCATTACCCTCTTTATCTCCAAAGGAGGAAATCTTGTCATTGATTTTAGGGTTTTTTTGAGAAAAGTATGGTCTATTGGGTGAAATTTTTATCTTAGTTGTGCAGTTTGAATTCTAGGTTAAGTCCAACACTG
The DNA here is from genome assembly GCA_963574355.1 of Loris lydekkerianus. Classification (NCBI taxonomy): domain Eukaryota; kingdom Metazoa; phylum Chordata; class Mammalia; order Primates; family Lorisidae; genus Loris; species Loris lydekkerianus. Next base: position 62,020 of record CAUYPK010054320.1, on the reverse strand, counting down.
TAAACTGAACTCTTTCAATTTCCATGTCCCTGGTTTACACTGTAGATGCAGGCTTGGTCTGAGATTTTCCCGTAGGCAGTTCTTGCAATTTTCCTTTTGATATGGTAATGTATTGATTAGACTAATGCTTTATTTTATATTTAGTTATGCTTTGATTAGATTTTCTGGCCTTCTGTTTTTTTCTGCTTTGATTTTTAGAATTCTCTATACTTAATCTCATTTATTATGTGTGGATTAGACTAAATTTAACTCCCTTGGACATTTCCTCCAAATTCTAGATGCTCCCTGGGTGTGCTGTTGACTATATGTACCAGGTGCTCTGGACTAAGTAAGACACACTTTCTCTGTGTGCTCTTATCTTCCAGTCCTACTCTGACTGTCCTGGAAGAGCAAAAGTAGGAGCTCCTATGTACCAAATGCCCCCCCCAACACCCGTAGTTCATATAATGAAGAAGGCCCTTTAGATGAAGCGCATATTGTACCCCAGATGATGATCCAGGGTGAGAAAGAGGTTTTAATAAAATTGTTGCCATGTTAAATTACTGTTTTGGGGAATGGTTTTTTTTGTTTGTTTGTTTTTTACCACTAGTCAAGTACAGTAGTAAGAAGGGGGGAAAGAATAGAACAAGGAGTTTAATCTGTAACTGACTGTGAACAATCAAGTGAGATAACTCACTACCTTCAGACTAGCCTGGAGAATGGTTTTTTAAAAAATACAGTGTTGTCTAATCTGTTCAACAACACTAGCTCTGGGTGACAAATAAACCCTTTTATTTGAATGTAGTGTTTAGAGTCACAGGCCGTTATGTGTTGTTGTTTTTGTTTTTTTAAGAGACAGAGTCTCACTTTATTGCCCTCGGTAGAGTGCTGTGGCATCACAGCTCACAGCAACCTCCAACTCTTTGGCTTAGGCGATTCTCTTGCCTCAGCCTCCCGAGTAGCTGGCACCACAGGTATCTGCCACAACGCCCGGCTATTTTTTGTTGCTGTTTGGCCGGGGCTGGGTTTGAACCCACCACCCTGGGTATATGGGGCCGGCACCCTACCCCTTGAGCCACAGGCGCTGCCCTGGCCATTATGTGTTATTGGTGCTTTCATCTTCCTTTTCATGCTGGTTCAGGGGAATCACTGTCAACTCCATCTGCTGCCTCTCCATATTGTCATGAAATTATGGTAAGGGCCTTAGTTTCCTATAATTTCCTTGTTTTGTGTCTAGAAGAAAAATATTTAAGTTGTTGGAGTTAATGTACTATAGGACTTTTTAGATGCCTGACTTAGAATCTGGCACACAGTTAAGAAAACTGTATCTTTAAAGATGAATGTCTTATTTTAAAATGAAGAAATTGAGGCCTAGTGCTTGTGAGACGAGTCAGGCAATGAGTCAGGATAGAATCATGAAAATACAGGGGTTCTCGCATCATAATAATGTTGAACATTTATATGCTAGGCACTGTGTGCCTTTATCTGGATAATCTCCTTGACTCCTCACATAATCCTTTTGAGCATAGGTAATATATATATTTTTTTTCATTAAAAAAAGATGACAGAATTACAGCTTAGAGATTAAGTAATTTGTCCAGGGTTTCTGGATATCTGGGTAATGGTCTGTGCTATTTTTTAAAATGCTGATTATCTAATAGGTTTCACCTATTAGCCATTCACATCAGTTTTATTATCCAGACAATTCTGTCTCCTCATAGATGAAAACTAAAATGCTTCTTAACTTAGGGGGAGTATGCTCTGATGATCCCCAGCAATATGTATATGTCACTTATCTGGCTTTAACCAACCCACTTCTTTTATGATTTTTATGGGAACGTTATAAGTTTACAAGTACCCCACTCTAAGTTTAAAGAAGTCAGAAATACCTTTGTCTTTGCTTTTCACCGAATGAGCTGAATATCTAAAAATTATTAGAGAGGCTGAAAGATGGGATGGAGAAGAGTCAGATGGAAGAGATGAGGCACTAGGCAGAAACGGCAAGCCTGTGAAGCAGACAGCCCTATTGATTTATGCTGTGAACTGCATTCTGGAGCATAGAATTGAAATCCATTATGCCAAGTGCACAGCGTACAAATCCCTTTGAAAAGCAGTTAGATGCCATCTAATCCCAAGTCATATAAAAACAATTTTGAAGTACTTGGAATTCTAAAATACACTAAGCAGTTTGTCTCTTAGACTAGAAAAACAGTGAAATGGATGGGAAAACAGCATTTTAACAATATCTTCTTCTATTATGTTTAATTATATGACTTTGTGTGTTAACTTGCATTTTAGATAAGTACAAATCTGGGGGCTGTGATATAGTCCCCTGGATATTCTGCAGCTCATACCAAACATCAGATAAGGAAAAAATCTTAGGGTGGCTTATCAGATACCTCTCTTAAAATTTTTTTTTTAAGTAGCCATAATTTTAGATTTTTTATTTTTATTTTGTGTGTGTGTGTGTGTGTGTGTGTTTGCAGTTTTTTGGGCTGGGGCTGGGTTTGAACCTGCCACCTCTGGCATATGGGGCTGGCGTCCTACTCTGTTGAGCCACGGGCACCACTTGATTTTAGATTTTTTAAAAATTGCAAGAATAATACAAAGAATCCTCATGCATCCTTTATCCAGATCTTCCACATGTTGACATTTTACCCTGTTTCCAAAAGCTTCAGAAAAGTAAAAAAGTTTAAAAAATCCATATAATAATCTAGGAAACAATTTACCTGAAGAATAAAGATGTAGCAGGATGAGGCTTAAGATACCAGTTACTCAGAGCAACAGAAGAATCAAAAGATCTAATGATGTGCCATGAAACTTGTATAAAGAGCAGGAGAAAATAAGAGATGAATTTTACAGAAATAGATAATTGTGTTCTCATTACATGTAGCCATAAAGGTCATATTTCTGTCTCGATGTAGTTTAACAAATGCTAGATATGCAATGCTAGATATACTGTTATTTCTGTCTCTATACAGTTGACATAAACGCTAGATATACTGTTAAGTGATAGTCAAATTTTAAGTATGTGTATGTGTTTGTGTGGGTTTATACAAGTAGAGATAATACTAGTATACAACTAAAACACTCAATTTTTCAATATACAGTAGAATCTCCATAGTTGATCACCTGTCTACATTGATTGCCTCCTTAAGTTGACCTGATTTTCATAGATGGGACGTGCACCACATGTATGTACCAGTTAACTAGTTCTAGTCCTTATGTTGACCACATCCACATATTGACCAGTTTGTTACTGTCCCTTGGGTGGTTCTACTGTATATCAAAATTTAAAATATGTATGGCTTTTGACCTAGCAGTTTTACTTTCAAGAATTTGAAGAATCTCGGGAGACTAAAAAAAATTGGAAAAATGAAAAGAATTTATTCTTAAAAATAATGATCAAATAATATGCAATGTTTTTATAAAGATAGTAAATGCTAGTTTTCCTAGCACTTGGCTTAGCACCCAACGCTCAGTGGTTGCTACTGAATGGCCACTTATACTGGGGCTAGCGGGTTCGAACCCGGCCTGTTCCTGCTAAACAACAATGACAACTGCAACAACAAAAAAATTGCCAGGTGTTGTGGCAGTTGCCTGTAGTCCTAGCTACTCGGGAGACTGAGGCAGGAGAATCACTTAAGCCCAAGAGTTTGGGGTTGCTTTGAGCTGTGATGCTACGGTACTCTACCAAGAGTGACTTAGTGAGACTCTATCTTTAAAAATAATAAATAAATAAATAAATAAAATTAGTCACTTATTCTTTGCACAGACGTATATTGGTTGTAAAGGATAACTGGCAAAATGTGTAGTTGTAAAATATTCTCAACAGTGAATTTATCATCATAACCATTTTTGGCATACATTTCAGCAGTTGTGCAACTTATCTCCAGAATTCTTTTTGTCTTGCAAAACTGAAACGCTCTACCCCCATCCCCTGGCAACTACTAATCTACTTTCTGTCTCTATGAATTTGACTACTTTAGGTACCTCATATATTTATAAGTGGAATTATTTGTGTTTTTGTAGCTGGATTATTTCACAAGCAGAATATCCTCAAGGTACATGCTTGTTGCAGCATTTCTTAGAATTTCTTTTCTTTCTTTCTTTTTCTTTTTTAAATAAAAATGGTTTAAAATAGTTTTTTTTTTTTTTTTTTTTGAGTTTTAGATTCACAGCAAAATTGAGTGGAAAGCACAGAGATTTTCTATATATCCCCCTGACTTCACACATGTACAGTCTTCCCCACCATGATCATCCTGCACCAGACTGGTGTATTTGTTTCAGTCAATTAGCTGACAGTGACACATCATTATCATCCAAAGTCTATAGTTTAGAATTCCTCCTTTGTGGTATACATTCTTTGTGTTTGAACAAACATAAAATGAGACATATCTACTGTTATAGTAGTATTGAGTAGTTTCAATGCCCTGAAAATCCCCTGTGCTCTGCCTATTCATCCCTCCTTGCCCCCCAGTCCTTAGCAACCATTTTACTGTCTCCATATTGTTGTCTTTTTAAGGTCACACAGTTAGAATTATGCAGAATGTAGCCTTTTCAGATTGGCTTCTTTCACTAGGCAATATGCATTTAAGGTTTCTTCATTTCTTTTCATGTCTTAATAGCCCATTTCTTTCTTTCTTTATTTTCTATTTATTATTAAATCATAGCTGCATACATTAATGCAATCATGGGGCACCATACACTGGTTTTATAAACAGTTTGACATATTTTCATCACACTGGTTAACATAGCCTTCCTGGCATTTTCTTAGTTATTGTGTTAAGACAATTATATTCTACATTTACTAAGTTGCACATGTACCCTTGTAAGATGCACCGCAGGTGTAATCTCACCAATCACCCTCACTCCGCCCATCCTTCCTCCCTCCCCTCTCTCTCCCCCTTCCCATATTCATAGGTTATAACTGGGTTATAGCTTTCATATGAAAGCCATAAATTACCATATATACTCGAGTATAAGCTGAGTTTTTTCGGCACAAAACTCGGCTTATACTCGAGTGTATACGGTAGTTTCATAGGGCTGAGTACATTGGATACTTTTTTTTCCATTTTTTTTTTCTTTATTTTTTAGTGTTGGGGATTCATTGAGGGTACAATAAACCAGGTTACACTGATTGCATTTTTTAGGTAAAGTCCCTCTTACAGTCGTGTCTTGCGCCCAAAAGGTGTGGCACACACCAAAGCCCCACTCCCCTCCTTCCTTTTTCTTCCATTCTTGAGATACTTTACTAAGAAGAATATGTTCCAGCTTCGTCCACGTAAACATGAAAGAGGTAAAGTCTCCATCTCTCTTTAAGGCTGCATAATATTCCATGGTGTACATACACTACAATTTATTGATCCATTCGTGGATCAATGGGCACTTGGGAATAGCCCATTTCTTTTTGGTGCTGAATCATATTTCATTGTCTGGATGTACCTCAGTTTGTTTATTCACTCACCTACTGAAGAACACTCCGGTTGTTTCTAAGTTTTGCCAATTACCAATAAAGTTACTGTAAACATTCATGTGCAGGGTTCTTGGTGGACATACATTTTTAGCTCCTTTGGGTAAATACTATGGAATATAATTGCCAAAGCATATGTAAGAGTATATTTAGTTTTGTAAGAAACTGATAAATACCTTCCAAAGTGGCTGTACCATGTTGTATTCTCCACATCTTTATTACCATTTGTTGTTGTCTGTGTTTTGGATTTTAGCCATTCTAATAGATCTGTAGTGAGTGATATCTCCTTCTTGTTTTCTTTTCTTTTCTTTTTCTTTTTTTTTTTTCCAATGGAGCCTTTAGCTATCCCCCTGGGTAGAGTGCTGTGGCATCACAGCTCACAGCAACCTCCAACTCCTGGGCTCAAGCAATTCTCCTGCCTCTACCTCCCAAGTAGCTGGGACTACAGGCGCCTGCCACAATGCCTTGCTATTTTTTTTTTCTTTTTTTTTTTTTATTGTTGGGGATTCATTGAGGGTACAATAAGCCAGGTTACACTGATTGCAATTGTTAGGTAAAGTCCCTCTTGCCTGGCTATTTTTTGGTTGCACCTGTCATTGTTGTTTGGCAGGCCTTGGGCTGGATTCAAACCTGCCAGCTCAGGTGTATGTGTCTGTGGCCACTTGAGCCACAGGGGCTGAGCCCTCCTTCTTGTTTTTGTTTTTGTTTTTTTGTAGAGACAGAGTCTCACTTTAATCGACCTCAGTAGAGTGCTATGGCATCACACAGCTCTCAGCAACCTCCAACTCCAGGGCTTAGATGATTCTCTTGCCTCAGCCTCCCGAATAGCTGGGACTACAGGCGCCTGCCACAACGGCCGGCTATTTTTTTGTTGCAGTTTGCCTGGGGCCGGGTTTGAACCTGCCACCCTCAGAATATGGAGCCGGCGCCCCACCCACAGAGCCACCGGTGCTGCCCACCTCCTTGTTTTAATTTGCAATTCTCTAGGGGCATGCAATGTTGATATTGAGCATCTTTTCATATTCTTATTTACCATGCATGCATCATCTTTGGTAAGATATCTCTTCAGGACTTTTGCCCATTTTTTATTTGGGTTATTCATTTTCTTATTTTTGAGTTTTAAGAATTATTTTATTTTAGTTAACAGTCCTTTACCAAATATGTCTTTTTTTTTTTTTTTGAGACAGAGTCTCAAGCTATCACCCTGGGTAGAGTGTCATGGCATCACAGCTCATAGTAACCTCAAACTCTTGGGCTTAAGTGATTCTCTTACCTCAGCCTCCTAAGTAGCTGGGACTGTAGGCACCACCACAATGCCCAGCTATTTTTAGTTGTAATTGTCATTGTTGTTTGGCAGGCCTAGGCTGGATTCAAATCCACCAGCTCCAGTGTATGTAGCTGGCGCCTAGCTGCTGAGCTATAGGCGCTGAACCTACCAAATATGTCTTTTGCAAATATTTCTCTCAGTCTGTGGCCTATCTTTTCTTTTTTTCAGATTGTCTTGCATACAGCAGGAGTTTTCGCTTCAATGAAGTCCAGTTTATCGATTTTTTTTTTTTTTTTTTTTTTTTTTTGTAGTTTTTGGCCGGGGCTGGGTTTTAACCCACCACCGCCCGCATATGGGGCCAGCGCCCTACTCCTTTGAGCCACAGGCACTGCCCACCAGTTTATCAATTTTTGTTTTTATGGATTGTACGTTTGGGGTTGCATTTAAGAAGTCATTGCTATACCCAAAGTTATCTAAATTTTCTCCTATGTTATGGGAGTTTTGAAGTTTTTAATTTTACATTTAGGTCTGTGATCCATTTTGAGTTAATTTTTATGAAGGGAGTAAAGCCTGTGTTTAGATTCATTTTTTTGGTACGTGGATGTCCACTTGTTCCAGCTCGATTCATTCAAAAGACTATCTTTGCCAAACCATCGTATTTCCTTTGCTGCTTTGTCAGAAAAGAGATCTGTTGTCTGTATTTATATAGGTCTATTTGGGGACTCTAGTCTGTTCCATTGATCTGTTTGTCTGTTATTTTACCAGTGCCACACTGTCTTGATTATTGTAGCTTTATATACATCTTGAAGTCAACTGGTGTCAGTCTTTTGACTTTATTCTTTTTGAAAATTCTATTGGCTATTCTGGGTCTCTTGCCTCTCCATTCTCATCAGTTTGTTGATATCCATAAAATAACTTGCTAGTAAGATTTGGCTGGAATTATGTTAAATGAGGTTTGAAGAACTGACATCTTGACAGTTATATTGAGTCTTCCTATCAATGAACATGGACTATCTATCTCTCCATTTATTTATTCTTCTTTGATTTCTTTTATCAGAGTTGTAGTTTCCCCCCATATAGATCTTGCACATATTTTGTTAGATTTATACGTTAGCATTTCACTTTTAGGGGGAGTGCTAATATAAATAGCATTGTGCTTTTAATTTCAAATCCCATTTGTTCATTGCTGGTATAGAGGAAAGCAGTTGACTTTCATACATTAACCTTGCTTTTGCAACTTTGTTATAATTGTTTATTCATTCTAAGTGTTTTTTTGTTAATTTTTTTTGGGTTTTCTACATAGACAATCATGGCATCTATGAACAAAGAGAGTTTTATTTCTTCTTCCTAATTTGGGTACTTTTTATTTTATTTCATTTTATTTTATTGTATTTTATTTTATTTTTATCTTATTGCATTAACTAGGACTTTCAGTACAATATTGACTAGAAGTGGTAAGAAGAGCTTTCTTTGCCTTACTACATATTCCAGATCTTAATGGGAAAGCTTCTAGTTTCTCATAATTACGTCTAATGTTACCTGTAGGTTTTTGTAGATCTTCCTTATCAAGTTGAGGACGGTCCCCTCTATTCTTAATTTGCATTTTCTTCCTTTTTAAGACTGAATTTTATGTGGTATGTATGTACCACGTTTTGTTTACCTATTCATCCATCAATGGACACTCAGATTGTATCTACCTTTGGCTGTTGTGAATAATACTGCAGTGAACATGATATACAAATTTATTTTTTTGTTGTTGTTGAGACAGAGTCCCACCCTATGCCCCTGTGCAGAGTGCAGTGGTGTCATAGCTCACTGCAACCTCAGACTTGGGCTGGGGGCATCCTGCTGCCTTAGCCTCCGGAAGCGGCTGGGATTACAGGTGCTTCCTGCGGTGCCCGGCTGGGTTTTTCCATTTTTTTCACGAGTTGTGGTCTCACTCTTACTCAGGCGAAGTCTCGAACTCCTGAGCTCAAGCAATTCTCCTTCCTCAGCCTCCCACAGTGCTGGGATTACAGGTGTGAACCACTGCACCTGGCTGTATACAAATTACTTAATGGGAATCTGCTTTCAGTTTCTTCTGGGTATATATCCAGAAGTAGAATTGTCACATCACATGGTAGTTTTATTTTTAATTTTTATTTGTTTGCTTTTTGAAGTAGGGTCTCTGTTGTCTAGAGACAACAGAGCTCTGTGGGCTAGAGCACAGCAGTGTCGTGATACCTTACTAGGCTCAATCAGTCCTCCTGCCTCAGGCTCCTAGGTAGCTGGGCCACGATGGTTGGCTAAATTTTTTGTAGAGATGGGGAGTGGGTCTTGCTATGTTGCTCAAGCTGCTCTTTTTATTTTATTTTATTTTATTTTATTTTATTTTATTTTATTTTATTTTATTTTATTTTATTTTTTTATTTTTTATTTATTTATTTTTTTTTTTTTGCAGTTTTTGGCCGGGGCTGAGTTTGAACCCGCCACCTCCGGCATATGGGGCTGGCGCCCTACTCCGTTGAGCCACAGGTGCTGCCCTTTATTTATTTATTTATTTATTTTTTGAGACAGTTTCACTTTGTCACCCTCAGTAAAGTGCTGTGGTGGCAGAGCTCACAGCAACCTCCAACTCTTGGGCTTAAGTGATTCTCTTGCCTCAGCCCCCCCAAGTAGCTGGGATTACAGGCGCCCACCACAACAGCTGGCTATTTTTAGAGATGAGGTCTCGTTCTCTCGCTCTGGCTCAGGCTGGTCTGGAACGCCTGAGTTCAGGCAATCTACCCACCTCGGCCTTCCTTTTAAGCTGCTCTTGAACTCGCCAGCCTTAAGTGATCCTCCTGACTTAGCCTTCCAGAATGTCAGAATTTATAGACGTAAACCACCATGCTTGGCCTAGTCTTCATTTTTTGAGGAATTAATATGCAAAATCTTACCTAGAAGGAGGTATACTACATTGATGTTTATAGTAGCACTAATTTGGAAGCAGCCTTTGCTTCTTCAGTAGGTGATTGGTTATATAAATTATGTTACATTCATAAAACGAACATTATGCAGCTATTTAGAAAGCATGCAATAGATTCATATATTGTTTTGGGGTATTTTTGTTTTCGTTTCTTGAGACAGAGTCTCATTATGTCACCCTTGGTAGAGTGCCATGCGTCACAGCTCACAGCAACTTCAAACTCTTGGGCTTAAGCAATTCTCCTGCCTCAGTCTCCCAAGTATCTAGGACCACAGGTGTCCACTACAACGCCTGGTGGACATTATTTTTGCTGCACTTATTGGTTAGCTGGTTTGGGTCTGGTTCAAACCCGCCAGTCTTGGTGCATGTGGCCGGCACTATAGCCACTGTGCTACAGGTGCCAAGCCAGATCCATATGTTTTGACATGTCAAAATGGCCAGGTGTGTTATAATACAAAAAAAGGCAAATGGCTGAGCATAGTGGCTCACACCTGGATTCCTAGCACTTTGCAAGACAGAGGTAGAAGGATCATTTGCCTAGGAGTTCAAGACCCACTTTGGGAGACAGAAGTGAGAGGATCATTTGCCCAGGAATTCAAGACCAGCGTGGGCAACATGAAAAATAGGGGCGGCCTCTGTGGCTCAGTGGGTAAGGCGCCGGCCCTATATACTTAAGGGTGGTGGATTCAAACCTGGCCCTGGCTAACTTGCAACAAAAAATAGCCGAACGTTGTGGCGGGCACCTACAGCTACTCTACAGTAGAGTCCCAGCTACTCATGAGGCTGAGGCAAGAAAATCGCCTAAGTCCAGGAGTTGGAGGTTGCTATGAGCTGTGACACTATGGCACTCTATCCTGAGGTAGGAGGATTGATTGAGCCTAGAAGTTGCAATAAATTATGATGACACCACTCTAGTCCAGACAACAGAGTGAGACCATACCTCAAAAAACAAACAAAAAATTAAAAGTAAAACTACCATGTGATGCAGCATGTCTTCAATACAAAAAAATAAATCAGCCAGGCATGGTGGTGTGTGCCCGTAGTACAAGCAACTCAGGAAGCTGAGGTAAGAGGATCCCTTGAGCCCAGGAGATCTAGGTTACCGTGAGCTATGATCATACCACTGCACCCTAGCCTGAGTGAAAGAGACAGACTCTGTCTCCAAAGGAAAAAAAAAAAAGGTAACCAATACTTGTAATATGAACCTGTTTTTATTTTAAATCTATATGTATGCATGTATATTCCAAACTTTTTTTTTTTAAAGAATAATGTCTGAGAGTAGAAGTGGAGATTATTAAGTGCAATAGCAGAGTAAACTTTAAATCTCCTTCTTTATAAATTACTGCATCATTTTGGGGTTTACAAAAGCACAGTTTTATAAGCAGGAAGACCAATTTGAATAATTGTACTTTGGGGGAGGAAAGTTTAACTTTTACTTGTCTTTGAAGTACAAATAAAATATTAAGTATTTCATTTATTTGCTAAGTGTTTTTATATCTACAGTGTCAAATGCTAGTCACTGGGATATTTTAAGTGTGTTTTTATTGTTATATTTGGACATCTTTATTATCAGGGGTATTTAATTTATGAACTGAGGTATAAAATTATTAGTACAGTGAATTTCCATCAAAATGGCTTCATATAAGGAACACATTCCACCATTTGAGTAGTGTTTCCCATTTCCTATGACTTAGTGTGATGAGGCTTGTCATAGTTTTTCTGCTCTTGAAGAAGACACCTCTTAGTTTAAGTGTTGTATTATATTACACACTGAATCCTGTTCTTTTCCTTTTTTGTCTGACAGTAGATCTTCATGGAGGAACACGGAGTGGCACAAACTGAACACATGGCTACCATAGAAGCCCATGCAGTGGCCCAGCAAGTGCAGCAGGTCCATGTGGCCACTTATACTGAGCATAGTATGCTGAGTGCTGATGAAGACTCACCGTCTTCCCCGGAGGACACCTCTTATGATGATTCAGATATCCTCAACTCCACAGCAGCTGATGAGGTAACAGCTCATCTGGCTGCTGCAGGTAATGTTGTTTTAGATCAGAAGCCTTTTCTCTTTGTTCTGTGTATACCCCAAATAGCCTGACATTTAGGCACTCTCACATTTATCACAGTATTTTTAAGCCTTACATTTCCTACTTGACCCTACATTATACTGAGAGTTGAGTTCTCGAATCACTATTATGGCTTTTAATTTTGTTTTTTCATCCATTCTGATTGTCTTTTGGCTTTTTTTTTTTTTTTTTGGTAGAGACAGAGTCTCACTTTACCGCCCTCGGTGGAGTGCTGTGACGTCACAGGACCCACAGCAACCTCCAGCTCTTGGGCTTCCGCGATTCTCCTGCCTCAGCCTCCCGAGCAGCTGGGACCACAGGCACCCACCACAACACCCGGCTATTTTTTGGTTGCAGTTTGGCCGGGGCTGGGTTTGAACCTGCCACCCTCGGCATATGGGGTGGGCGCCCTACTCACTGAGCCACAGGCGCCACCCTGTCTTTTGGCTTTTAACTGAAGCATTTATTCCATTTATATTAAATGAAATAACTGCTATATTTACAGTGAAGGTTACCATCTTTATGTGTGCTGTCTTTTGTCCCACCTATTCTACATTTATTTTTCTCTTCCTTTGTATATTCTTTTGGAGTGATTGAAAAGCTTTCATTTTTTCATTAGTTTAGAAGTGATACATTTTTATTTTTAGTGATATCCCTAGAAATTATAACATGCACCTTTTACTTATCAAAGTCTTATTTACTTGTTACTTTTATCCTTTATAGAGATAAGGCAAATTTCTTAGAACACTTGATTTTTATTCCCATACTTCTGACTGGTATGCTCTTGTGGCTCTCTGTATTCATTGTTTGTATACAGTTGATTTTCTGTATCTGCAAGTTCTGCACCTGCAGGTTTAGCCAACCTTGGATCAAAAATATTGGGAAAAAATAATACAAAATAACAATGTAACAATTTTAAAAAATTAAAAAAAAAAACCCAGTACAGTATTACTGTACTTAATTAGGTATTAGGTATTAAAATGTAATCTAGAGATGATTTAAAGTATATAGGCTTATGTGCAAATATTATGCCATTTTACATAGGGACTTGAACATCTGGAGATTTTTGTATCCTAAATGGGGGATGTCCTGGAACCAATCTCCTAGATAAAAAAGGCTTAGTATTTTCTTTAGGATAGGTATGCTAGTAGCAAATTCTGTTCTTTCTTTTGTGAGAGTGTTTCTATTTAACCTTCAGCCTTGAAAGATATTTTTATAGTATATGGAATTCTAGATTGGTGGTTATTTTCTGTCGTCATATTAAAGATGCTGTTCTAAGACCAGGCGCAGTGGCCCACACCGTAATCCTAGTACTCTGGGAGGCTGAGGCAGGTGGATTACTTGAGCTCAGGAGTTTGAGATAGCTGAGTGTTGCAGCAGGCACCTGTAGTGCTAGCTACTCAAGAGCTGGAGGCAAGAGGATCGCATAAGCCCAAGAATTTGAGGTTGCTGTAAGCTGTGATACCATAGCACTCTACTCAGATGATGAAGTGAGACTCTGTCTCAAAAAAAAAAAAAAAAAAGGATTTTCTTTGTCTTTAGTTTTTGTGATATAGCTGGCTCTGATTTCATTTATCCGTTGAAGATTCTTTGTACATCTTGAAATCTTTGGATTGATGTCTTTCATCAATTCTGGAAAATCTTAGCCACTAGATTTTGCTACATGTTTCACTTCTGCTCTGTTCTATCACTTTTCATTCTGTGACTGCAATTAAATACAGTAGATTAGGGGAACCTGTCGTCCAGTGGTTAGAGCCTTGGCCACATGCTCCAGGGCTGGTGGGTTCAAACCTGGCCCAGGCCTGCTAAACAAACAAACAAACAAACAAAAAAACAGCTGGCGTTGTGGTGGGCGCCTGTAGCCCCAGCTACTAGGGAGGCTGAGGCAAGAAAATTGCTTGAGCCCAAGAGTTTGAGGTTGCTGTGAGCTATGACAGTCACAGCATTCTACGGAGGGTGACATAGTGAGACTCTGTCTCAAATAAATAAATAAATAAATAAATAAATAAATAAATAAATACAGATTAGTCTTCTTCACCAAATCCTTTCTATCTCTTAACCTCTGATCCTTTTATTGCTTTATGCTTCATTTTATTTGGTTTCTTCTATCTTTCAGCTTACTAATTTTCCTTTTTAGCAATGTCTAAGGTACTTTTAGATATGTTCATTGCTTTACTCATTTTGGAAATTGTTAATGGTTTTGGTTAGTGGGTCTCCCCACACCTAGTTTTTTAGAATCTGTATCCTGTTTTCTTCCCTCCCAGATTTGCATTATAACATTTTCCAAACATGTTTTTATAATCTGTCTGTTAATTCTCTCTAAAGTTCTTGTGGATCTGTTTCTATTAAATGCTGTTAGTACCATTTCTTATTCATGTTGGTGGTTCTCTTTATGTACTAGTTATATTTCAATGAATGCTGGATGGTGTGTTTAGCAAATTATTTTTAGAAATAATTTGAGGTCTAAGATAATATCTTCCTTTAGAGAGGACTTTTGTTTGCTTCTGTCTGGTGCTTGAGGGCATTAGCAATCCTGGATCATCATAATCCAATTTAAGGTTTTGAGATTTTCAGGGCAACTAAGTGACTTACAGTTTGCTACATTTTGTATCATTCTTATTGCTATTTACATTGTATCTTTAGCACTGTGGTGAGAAGACTTCATGTAAAGCGTGCATGGATGGGTGTGTAATTGTATAAGGAAGGTATTTTTTAGAAGATGTTTGGGAAAAATTGGACAAGAAATTAATTATCAGAAGTGGCCAAAATACTAGTTTTTGAATATATGCTGTATTTATGGGGAAGAAGACAGATGTAATGGAGAATAAACTCATTACTGTTAGTTATTATCCACTGTGTTTCTGGAGTGGTGAATTTAAAAATAAGGCTTAGTGACAAAACACATGAAAGATTGTAAATTGTATTTTGTGAAATGCTTATACTTCCCAGAAGAGGGCATCCTAACATAATGAATACAGGTCAACTTCTTTCCTATGAAGGAAGATGCTTTTGAGACAAGGCTTTGGTATATTACTGTACTGCCTTGTCATAATGTTAAGATCAGGAAAAGACTTTAACCTAACCCCTTAATGTGGCAAATGTAGAAACTGAAGCCCAGCTGGTAGAAGTGATTTACCATTTGATCATTCAGTAATTTTTGAGGAATTATAAGTACACTACTGTATATATTACTATACACAAAAATTATGAAGATGGGCAGGAGCTTGCTTCTGAAGAGCTTATACTTACTGGAGGGAAAGGAACACATATAGTAAAGTACAGTGATTTTAGAAAGCATTGAATACTTTCAAAAAAACAGCGAAGTAGGGTAATGGAAAGGGAAGGGTAGCAGGTTGCTGCTTTGGACTTAGTGGTTTGGGAAGGCTTCTCTGATGAGGCAAGTTGTGACTGACAGACAGTTAGGTGTCAGCAAAAGGAAATGCATTTTAGACTTGGAAAGTATCGAGTGCAAGGATTTGCAGATGAGAGATGGGAAGGAAGCCAATATGGCTGGAGATTTGTGAGCCAGGAGAGAAGATACAGGAGGCAGGTGTGAGTTAGACCACATAGGGCACAGAGCTATATATGGTAAAGAATATTAGAGAAGGGCGGTGCCTGTGGCTCAAAGGAGTAGGGCGCCGGCTCCATATACTGGAGGTGGCGGGTTCAAACCCAGCCCCAGCCAAAAACTTCAAAAAAAAATAATATCAGAGAAGCAGCAGGGTGCAGTGGTTAACTCCTATACTCTGGAGCTCGGATTCCTGTGTTTAGATACTGACTCCACTTACTAGGCAAAGGATTTTTCTGAGAAGTGGTCCATAGCATTCATCACATCTGAAAGCCCGGAAGAGATAAGTGAGTATACCATGTTGCCCTCAAAAAGACTTCTGATTCTCTGCAACACAGACAACTTCTGATCAGTGTTGATTTCCAAGGGAAAAAAGTTTATCCATCCATCCTAACCACTAGACAACCAGGGAAGAAAGTTTAAAAGTAGGCCGAGTGCGGTGGCTCACACCTATAATCCTAGCACTCTGGGAGGCCCAGGTGGGTAGATTGCTTGAGCTCTCTAGTTCAAGACTAGCCTGAGCAAAAAAAAAGCAAGACTCTGTCTCTACTGAAAACAGAAAAACCGAGGCAAGAGGATCACTTGAGCCCAAGAGTTGGAGGTTACTGTAAGCTACGATGCCACAGTGCTCTACCTAGGGTGACAGCTTAAGACCCTGTCTCAAAAAAAAAAAAGAAGTTTAAAAGTAGTACATCTAGGGGCTGGGTGTGGTGTTTCACGCCTGTAATCCTAGCACTCTGGGAGGTCAAGGCAGGTGGATTGCCTAAGCTCACTGATTCGAAACCAGCCTGAGCAAGAGTGAGACCCCATCTGTAAAAAATAGCTGGGCGTTAATGGCAAGCGCCTGAAGTCCCAGCTACTCGGGAGGCTGAGGCAAGAGAATCACTTTAGTCTAAGAGTTTGAGGTTGCTGTGAGCTGTGGTGCCATGGCACTCTATTCAGGGTGACAAAGTGAGACTCTGTCTCAGAAAAAAAAGCAGTACAATTAAACAAAGTCTACAGGGGATAAAAACAAAAATAGCTCAAGTTAGTTGATCTTTTTGGTATTAATCACCAATATGAATTTTATGAACTTATAAGCAAAATTGAATTTATTTTTTTTTTCTTTAAAGTGATAAAGAGTAGATTAATAAAGATGCGGAGAAAAATTCACACAGTCTATAGACATGATTAGTATCTTATGCGTTTTGGTAAGTTGTCCAATAAGTAGAAAAGAGTTGAATATTTGAATCAATATACCTACTACCTAGCTTTGTCAGTCATTACTATTTTGACATGTTGCTTCAAATATTTTTTAAGAAATTAAAATTACAAACATGGTTTAAATTTCCAGTGTAACTCTAATCGTGTTCCTCATCCTTCTTCCCCATGGGGTAACTAGTATTCTTGATTTGGTTTTTATCATTCTCTTACATTTCTTTATATTTTTGCCATTAGATAATATTTAGCCTTGTTTTGTGTGTGTCAAATTTTATATTAGTGATATCATTCTGACACCATATTTCTGTAACATGTTTAGCTCATCATTTGTTTTTCTGAGATTCATCCATATTCATAATGCAGCTATATATTTTCATTTGAACTGTTACTTGATATTCTTTCTTTAAGACAGAGCATCCAGCTTTCACCCTGGGTAGAGTGCTGTGGCATCACAGCTCACAGCAACCTCCAACTCCTGGGCTTAAGTGATTCTCTTGCCTCAGCCTCCCAAGAGCTGGGACTACAGGCGCCCACAACACTCAGCCATTTTTTTAGTTATAGTTGTCATTGCTGTTTGGCGGCCCGGGCTGCATTCAAACCCGCCAGCTCTGGTGTATGTGGCCAGCGCCTTAGCCGCTTGAGCTACAGGTGCCAAGCTTTTTTTTTTTTTTTTTTTTAAAGACAGAGTTTCACTTTGTCACCCTTGGTAGAGTGCCATGGTGTCAGCTCACAGCAATCTCAAACTCTTGGGCTCAAATGATTCTCTTGCCTCAGCCTCCCAAGTAGCTGGAACAATAGGCTCCTGTCACAATGCCCGGCTATTTTTAGAGATGGGGTCTCGCCACTGCTTGGGCTGGTCTTGAACCCATGAGCTGAGGCAATCCACCCGCCTCAGCCTCCCTGAGTGCTAGGATTACAGGCATGAGCTACCACGCCCCATTTTGTTACTTGGTATTCTATTCCTTATCTGAATATCTCATAAACTGGTAGATACTGGATACTTAGGTTGTTTATAATATTTTCTATGATAGTTTCTTTAAATGGAAGTCATTTTACATGTTTCCTTATACACATGTGTGATAGTTTTTCTGGGCAATGACTTTCAAACTCTTTTGCCAATATCAAACAGTGATACCTTTTTTTTTTTTTTTTTTTTTTGAGACTTAGAGTCTCACTGTGTCACCCTCAGTAGAGTGAGGTGATGTCACAGCTCACAGCAACCTCAAACTCTTAGGCTTAAGTGATTCTCTTGCCTCAGCCTCCCGAGTAACTGGGACTACAGGTGCCTGCTACAACACCAGCTCTTTGGTTGCAGTTGTCATTGTTTTTTAGGAGGCCTGGGCTGGGCTCTAACCCACCAGCTTAGGTGTATGTGGCTGGTGCCCTACTTACACAGTGATACATTTTATATTGTAACCCAGAACAAACACATGTAACCAAAATAACAATTTTTCATGGAATAATAATTTCCCTTACTACAAACAACATACTTTGTGATACATTGTAGTCTATTCTATTTTATTAGGAAAAAATACTGCTCACGAACCACCAAAAGTTGACAACCCACAATTTAAAAAACAGCAACTGAGGATATATCCAGGAGGAGAATTGGAGGATCAAAGATGAACATTGTCAGCTCTACTAGATACTGCCCAATGTCTTTACAAATCATGATGTTAATTTACATTCCCACAAGCAATGTATTATAGAGCATGTTGCTTCTCGTTCTCACTTTTAATGTTGTCAGTATTTTTTCATTTTTACCAGTCTGGTCAGTATGAAATAGTATCTCAATGTCGGTTTAACTTGAATTTTTGAATATTAGATATTAGCCAGTGCAGTTAGACAAGGTTAGTGCCATTTTATTACTTTATAGACTTCAGTTTTTCTTCCTTTGCATATTTCTGTTTATATTTTTGCCCATTTTCCAACTGAGTTGTTTTGTCTTTTATTCATATTGATTTATAAGAGTTATTGATTTTATATATATAAATTTCTTTTTTTATCCTACTCCTTTCTCAGGAATAGGCATTGCAGTTTTCTTCTCCCAGTTTGCTGCCCTCATCTATTTATTTATTTATGTCTGTAAAGGTTTTGATTTATATTTTTTGTGAAATTTATTAACCTTTCACTTTATAGTTTATCTTTTTTGGGATCTTATTTAAGGAATTCTTCTTAACCCTGAGTTTGTAAAAATAGTCTTCAATAGCTTATTGTAGATGTTATAAATTTTTTTTGTTTTTGTTATTTTGTTGATATAGTTGTGTTCCATTTAGGTATTTGTTTTTTATTGTTGAGGATTCATTGAGGGTACCATTTAGGTTTTTAATCCACCTGAAATTTATTTTTGTACATGATATGATGTAGGGATCTAGTTTCATTATTTTTCCATATGGATAACTAGCAGGATATTTTTAAAAGTTGATCCTTTTCTCAGCTCTGTCTTCTGACATAGGAAGATTTTTATGAAATCCACAGTTCACTTGCATTAATTTATTTGTCTGTCCCTGAGCCACTTCCACACTGGCTTTGTGACTATACATATAGTCTTAATGGGGATAGCTTTGTAGTAATTATTATTACTACACTTGATTCTTAAAATCTTCTAAATTATTCTGGCTATTCTTGGCCATTTGTGCTTCCACTTAAATATTAGGATCAGTTTATCAAATTCCATAAAAACCCATACTGGGATTTTTTTACTTGAGAGTCCTATTTTGTCACTCTCAGTAGAGTGCCATGGCATCATAGGTCACAGTAACCTGAAACTCTTGGGCTCAAGCAATCCTATCATCTCCGCCTCCTAGTAGCTGAACTACAGGTGCCCGCCACAACGCCCAGCTATTTTTTAGAGATGGGGTCTTGGCTCTAGCTTAGACTGGTCTCAAACTCCAGAGGTCAGGCAATCCACCCACCTCGGCTTCCCAGAGTGCTAGGATTATAGATATGAGCCCTTGTGCCTGGCCAGAATGGTATTGAATTTATAAATTATCAAAACAGCTTTATGGGCCAAGCATTAAAAAGGAACAAACTTCTGTTACCTATGACAGCATTGATAAGTCAAAAACATTCTAAGTGGAAAAAAGTTTACACAAAAGAATATATACCGTATGATTTTATTTATTTGACATTGTAGAATAGGCAAAACTAATGGATAAAAAAATCAGAATAGTAGATAACTTTGGGAGATAAGAATTGGCTGGGAAGGGGCATGAGAGGACTCTCTGGAGTGATAGTGTTGCTATGTATCTTGATAGAGATTGGGTTTTGTAGGTATATGTATATTTTAAAATGTGTTGAATGTACACTTGAGTTTATTTACCTGATTATGTAAAAGATAATTAATGTTGGTGAAATCGTGGAACAATTGGAATCTTTTTACACTATTGGTAGGAATGTAAAATATTGCAGCTGCTATGGAAAACAGCTTGGAGGTTCCTCAAAAAATTAAAAATAGGGTGGTGCCCATAGCTCAGTGGGTGGGGCGCTGGCCACATGCACCGAGGCTGACAGGTTCGAACCCAGCCCGGGCCAGCTAAAACAATGATAACTACAACAAAAAAATAGCCGGGCGTTGTGGCGGGCACCTGTAGTCCCAGCTGCTCGGGAGGCTGAGGCAGGAGAATCGCGGAAGCCCAAGAGCTGGAGGTTGCTGTGAGTCCTGTGATATCACGGCCCTCCACCGAGGGCAGTAAAGTGAGACTCTGTCTCTACAAAAAAAAAAAGTTAAAAATAGAACTACCATATTATCCAACAGTCTTACTCCTGGGTATTTATCCAAAAAACATTGAAATAAGGATCCCAAAGAGATATTTGTACTCCTGTGTTCACTGTTGGATTAATTCACAATAGCCAAGATGTGAAAACAACCTATTTGTCCTTTGATGGATGAATGGCTAATGAACATGTGATATATACATATAATGGAACATTCTTCAGCCTTAAGACAAGGAAATCTTGCCATATGTGAAAACATGGATGAACCTTAGAGATATTATACTGATATAAATAAACCCATTATAGAAGGACAAATACTGCATGATCCCATTTATGTGAGGTATCTGAAATAGTTGAACTCATAGAACCAGGGCATAGGATGATGGTTGCCTGGGCCTGGGGGAAGGGGCAGTGAGGAGTTGCTGTTCAACAAATACAAAGTTATGCAAGGTGAATGAGTTCTAGATATCTCCTGTACAACTTTGTGTTTATAGTTAACAATACTGTATTATAGACTTAAAATTTTGTTAAGAGGATAGGTATCAGGTTAAGCCATACCAAAATTTTTCTTTTTTTCTTTTCTTTTCTTTTCTTTTCTTTTCTTTTCTTTTCTTTTTTTTTTTTTTTTTTCGAGACAAGAATTTCACTTTTGCCCTCGATAGAGTGCCGTGGCGTCACAGTTCATGCAACCTCCAACTGCTGGGCTTAGGCAATTCTCTTGTCTCAGCCTCCTGAGTAGCTGGGACTACAGGCACCTGCCACAACACCGGCTATTTTTGGTTGCAGTTTGGCCGGGGCCGGGTTTAAACCCACCACCCTCTGTATATGGAGCCAGTGCCCCACACACTGAGCCACAGGTGCTACCCCCAAATTTTTCAAAATAAAATAAAATGTTGGAAAAAATTCATCAATAAGATTTTTTTCTGTATTAGCTGCTTTTGATGGAAAGGTAAAAAGCAGTCATTATTTTTTTCTGTTCTTTGGGGCTCTTTAGAGGGGTTTATTTAAGTCAGACTGATTGTACTACTAAACAACATGTAAAGAAGCTCATATAGGTTTACAGGGAGGCTTGTTTTATTTAAGCTACTTAGAATATATATGCCAGTATAAAAGTGAGCAATTAAACTTAATTTTTATTCAAGCCTTTTACAGGATTCACAAATAGGGATTTTAAAGGTGAAACTTAAAAAAAAAAACAAAAAAAAACTGCTTTTGATTTATTGAGATCCCAGGAATCAGAGACTTCAGTAATTCCTTGGAGTCTACTCTTTACCCTTCAAAAAATAAAACAAAATATTACATGTTAGTTTCAGGGTAAGCCAGATCAAATTTTATTAACATTTTCTCAGAGTGGGAAAAATTTTATCTCATTTCTGCGAGGATATTTCATCAATTTGACCTTGCGGTCAACATCTCCATTTTTGGTACAATTCCCAGATATACAAGAAGTTTTCCAACTAAGATGATATTGTTCCTCATCCCTCTTATAGGGTTATTGTTGGATTTCCAAGTATGACTACTTATCTCCAATTGCCCTGAGTTGGCAGTGTCTTGGAGTAATGGAAACAGGGGCATGGGGATCAAAATGAATACTGAAATCTGTAATTTTTTTCAGTTTTGGCAAGCTTTTCATCTCAGTGCTGCAGTTTTGCCTAGCATCTCTGAGAATATTGCCTTAACAGAATAGGCATGCTGGCAAAACAAACCCAAACAAAAACAACATATGCAAAATTCAAGCTGGTAGATGGTGAGGAGGTATAAGTCATTTGCTTTTTAAAAAGATTTTAAAGATTACCTTTTTTAAAATGTAAGTCATAATATGATTTGTGTTAAACAACAATTAAAGTATATTGATGATATCAAGAATATTTTATATTTACTGACAACATATTAGGTAAGAAATGCCACCATTTTTGTACCTTTGTTTTCTGTCTCATACAGTTAACAGTTTTCTGTCTAATCTTAGCACATACATTGTTATTTCAGGTCCTGTGGGAATGGCTGCTGCTGCTGCTGTGGCAACAGGAAAGAAACGGAAAAGGCCTCATGTGTTTGAGTCTAATCCTTCTATCCGGAAAAGGCAGCAAACGCGTTTGCTTCGGTGAGGCTTTCTTATCCATATCATTGCTCTTCCTCACATATCTCATATGTGGAGGACAGAGTTAGAACATTTGTTATCAGGTTCATCAGGATACCAGGTTGGAGTCCGTAATGACAGATTACAGACTTAAAAGTTTTCTTACAAAATAAAATAAAAACCTAGAAATATGATTTTAACAGGTGTACAATACCACATTAATTCATTTAGAGAAAAATTTGTATGCCCACTGTGTGTCAGGCATTAATTATTCTAGGCATTGGGATTAGAATACTAAACAAAAAAATTGCCTTAAAGAGCTTATGTTCTGGTGGAAGGGAAAGAAAATTAAAAAAATATGTAATATGCCAAATGATGATAAGTGTTGTGGAAATAAAAAGGAGTAAGACAGTGTTCCCCAACCTTTCTGGCACCAGGGACCAGTTTCACAGAGGACAGTTTTTTTATTTGTTTTTTTTTTTTGTAGAGATAGAGTCTCACTTTACTGCCCTTGGTAGAGTGCCATGATGTCACAGGACTCACAGCAACCTCCAGCTCTTAGACTTCCACGATTCTCTTGCCTCAGCCTCCCGAGCAGCTGGGACTACAGGCCCCCCACAACGCCTGGCTATTTTTTTGTTGCAGTTTTGGCCGGGGCTGGGTTTGAACCCACTACCCTCGCCTGGCTATTTTTTTGTTGCAGTTTGGCCGGGGCTGGGTTTGAACCCACCACCCTCGGTATATGGGGCCGGCGCCCTACTCACTGAGCCACAGGTGCCAAGGAGGACAGTTTTTTTATAGAGAGGGGTAGGGATGTAGGGGAGACAGGGGTGGAGTTCAGGTGGTGATGCCAGATTTGGGCAGCAGCCATAAGTGCAGGTGAAGCTTTCTTTGCTCAACCACCAGTCACTTCCTTCTGTGTAGCCCAGTTTCAAAGTGTAGCCCAGTTTCAAAGTTTCATAGAAGATGGGCGGTGCCCGAGCTCAGATAGAATGCCAGCTACACACACCTAGGCTTGTGGGTTCGAACCCATCCTGGGCCAGGTAAAACAACAATGACAACAACAACAACAAAATAGTCAGGCATTGTGTCGGGCGCCTGTAGTCCCAGCTACTTGGGAGGCTGAGGCAAGAGAATTGCTTAAGCCCAAGAGTTGGAGGTTGCTGTGAGCTATGATGCCACAGCACTCTACCCAGGACAACAGCTTGAGACTGTCTCAAAAAGGGGGGGAAAAAAAAACCCAATAAAATAAAAACAAAGTTTCATGGAAGAATCTTTTTTTTTTGCATGTAAGGGGTAAAGCTCCATGGCCAGTTCTTAACAGGCCAGGGCGAGGGACTTCAGGAGTAAGGAAAATAGGAAGGTTAGGAGACATACTAAGTTTCTCTCTTTTGTAGGGATGGTCTGGGAAACCATTTTTGATAAGGTAGCCTTTGAATAGAGACCTAAAGAAACTGAAAGCACCCATGATATCTAGGAGAAGACCATTTCAGACAGAAAGAATGTCAAGAGCAAAGGCTCTGAGGGGGGATTATGGTGGTCATGTTTGAGCAGTAGCCACAGGGAGATGAGAGGAGATGTGGTCAGGGTAAAAGTAACGGAGAGCCACATCAAGAGGTCTTATAGTCCAGTATTAGGTCTTTTTTTTTTTTTTTCCTTTTTTGATGCAGACTCTCACTTTGTTGTCTTCGGTAGAGTGCTCTGGTATCACAGCTCACAGCAACCTCAAACTCTTGGGCTCAAGCGATTCTCTTGCCTAGGCCTCCCAAGTAGCTGAGACTACAGGCACCTGTCACAATGTTCCGCTATTTTTTGGTTGTAGTTGTCATTGTTGTTTGGCAGGCCTGGGCTGAATTCGAACCTGCCAGCTCCGGTGTAGGTGGCTGTCACCCTAGCCACTGAGCTATAGGGACTGAGCCAGTAAAAGCTTTTGATCAGAGTAGTGATATAATGTGACTTGCATGTTTAAAGAATCACTCAGGCTACTATGTTAAGAACAGAGTCTAGGTGTACAAGAATGGGAGCAGGGAGACTAATTAGGTTATTGTAGCGATCAATAATTGTTTTGTCACACCAAAAAAATTACATTAGTAACGTCAAAGATCACTGATTACAGATCATTGTAACAGACTTAATAGTAATAATAAAATTGGAAATATTGTAAAACTTCCCAAAATGTAGTGAAGATCCTTAAGAGGATGTTTTAACTGTGGTATTTATAATTGTAAGTAGCAGTAATTGGTGTTGCTGACATCAGCAAGGAAGATAAGTTCAAAATTGTTTGAACTATAGTTATGTCCCCAAGCAAAATCCTCAGTGAACACTAACCTTATATTCGTCTTTTTACATTCAAGGTAAAGGACAGAATATCTAATTAGAATAAGTTGTCTCAAGCAAAGTAAATTTCATTTGTATCTGTGTCGCTGTGATTTCCCTTTTTTAAACTGCTTTTTGTTCTCTTCATATTCTTTGATTCAGGAAACTTCGAGCCACTTTAGATGAGTATACTACTCGAGTTGGACAGCAAGCTATTGTCCTCTGTATCTCACCCTCTAAACCCAACCCTGTCTTTAAAGTGTTTGGTGCAGCACCTTTGGAGAATGTGGTAAGTCAGGTGCCCTTTGTTTTCTGTGGGTGGTTGCCCCATCCCTCTGATTTTCTGTGTAGTACTATGGTTAGCACTCTGTCTTCCCCTCAGTCAGGGGTGGGAGTGTAGACTAGTTTTCAGACTAGTTTGGGCATATCAAAACAAAACCATCGGCTCAGGGCCTATAGCTCAGAGGCTAGGGAGCCAGCCGCATACACTGGAGCTGGTGGATTCAAACCTGGCCCAGGGCCAACAAACAACAATGACAACTACAACAACAAAATAGCTGGGTATTAGTAGCAGGTACCTGTAGTCCCAGCTACTCGGGAGACTCAGGCAAGAGAATTGCTTAAACCCAAGAGTTTTTGAGGTTGCTATGAACTGTGACACCATGGCACTCTACCGAGGGCGACATAATAAAAACATAGTGAGACTCTTGTCTCAAAAAAAAAAAAAAAAAAAGGATCATTACTATTTCTACTTCCTATATCAAGGTAACTGTATATACTCGAGTATAAGCCGAGTTTTTTCCAGCACAAAATTTGTGCCGAGTTCAGGTTTTTCGAAAATTTCGTGCCGGGAAAAACTCGGCTTATACGCGAGTATATACGGTATTTTACCTTACCAGATGGAATGAGGTAAAACCCCACTGTGTTTTGTTTGCGAAGAAACCAACACAGGATATCCTAAGAAAATTACTGATTTACATCAGAAACAAATTGGTGGGTAATTCCATGGTTAACTTCATGAGATGAATTTTTTTTCCTTTTTGAGACAGTCTCACCATGTCACCCTTGGTAGAGTACCGTGACGTCACAGCTCATAGCAACCTCAAACTCCTGGGCTCAAGCGATTCTCTTGCCTCAGCCTCCCAAGTAGCTGGGACTACAGGCGCCCACCACAACACCCAGCTATTTTTGTTGTTGTTGTTGCAGTTGTTTAGCTGGCCCAGGCTGGGTTTGAATCCGCCACCCTCGGTATATGTGCCTGGTGCCGTACCACTGTGTTAATGGGCACAAAACCTTTAAGCATTTTATTGATCATAGATTTCAGTTGGATATTCAAAATCTCTTTTGTATTTCTTCAAAGAATTAACTCTCTGCTTCAGTTTAGAAATACATTTTAATATTTTGATTGCATAATTATCCAGAACTAATTTTGTAAAACTAGTATTTTGCCCTTGCATACTTATACACTATGAATTATTCTTCCTCTGGCCAAATTAATTTTGAATTGTTAGTAGAATAATGATATGTCAAGATTTAAATTGCTTTTTTTTTTTTTTTTAAGAGACAGAGTTTCACTTTATCACCCTTGGTAGAGTGCTGTGGCATCACAGCTCACAGCAACCTCTAACTCCTGGGCTTAGGCAATTCTCCTGCCTCAGCCTCCTCAGTAGCTGGGACTACAGGCATTGGCCGCAACACCCGGCTATTTTTTGTGGCAGGGTCGGGTTGGAGCCTGCCACCCTCGGTATATGGGGCCGGCGCCCTACCCACTGAGCCATAGGTACCACCCTGCATTTTGTTTTTATTGGGATAAAGTTTATTACCTTAAAATGCCATTGGTGGCACCCATAGCTCAGTGGGTAGGGCGCCGGCCACATACACCCAGGCTGGCAGGTTTGAACCAGGCCCGGGCCGGCTGAGACAACAGCAACAACTACAACAAAAAAATAGCCAGGTGCTGTGGTGGGCACCTGTAGTCCCAGCTACTTGGGAGGCTGAGGCAGGAGAATTACTTAAACCCAAGAGTTTGAGGTTGCTGTGAGCTGTGACGCCACAGCACTCTACCTAGGGTAACAGCTCGAGACTCTGTGTCAAAAAAAAAGACATTTACATTTCTCCCATGTCGAATGTAGACATTTCAAGAGTTCAGAATTAGTAATCAGTTGATAGAAATTTTGTTTCTTATATTTTTTTATATCATCTCCTTATCCATGAAATGTTGTCGTTATTTCTTAACTCTTTTGAGTTTTGTTTTGAGATTTTCAAAAAAATTCTTGAGGCCCTAGAATTAAGATGTATGTTAGAACTTCCTTAGAAGAATATGGCTGAAGGCTTCTAGTTCACAAGGATGCCTGACAAGTAACCTTTACTGTGACACTGTTGGTAAATTTGAAATCTGGGCATGTCTTCTCTTCTTCAGTATTGAAAATCTAAAACAACGATACTACTAGTAATAATGATAATGTGATATATAAAAAGACTCATCTTGAAAACTCAGACTAATACCTCTAAAAATTACTAACAGAAAAATCCAAAAGAAAGTTTTGGGAAACTTTTGGAGTCCTTCATGTAATACAAAAAGATATATACTAAAACAGAATAGATGAGACTGAGATAAAAAGCAGTACAAAGTTGGACAATTAAGTTTGTGAATCTTAGAAATCTAGAAAAAGTGCTACCTATCTCATTGCTGTATATTACTACAGTCACCTGTGAGGTACTCCCTTTGGGAAGTACTTCACCAAGCAGCCTAGTCCACCCTTCAGGGTAATTTTGGAACTTTTTTTCTAGAATGACCATCAGAGCTGTTGTCACTATAGTCACCTTCAAAGTACTTCACTTGTCCATCTAGTGACTGTTGTGATATTCAGCCATGAGGTATGTACCACTTTTTCTAGGTTGAGTTCACAGACTTAATTATTAGACCTCATACAGTGACAGCTCTGATAGCTATTCCAGAAAAAGAGTTCCAAAATTGCTTTGAAAGGGTGGACTAGGTGCTGGCATCAGGGCATAGTTTCCCAAGGGGAGTACTTCGAAGGTGACCATAGTGATATTCAGCAGCAAGGTATGTAGTATGTAGCACTTTTTCTAGAATGAGTTTGTGAACTTAGTGAATGAGTGTCTGACCTTGTAGATTGGATATTAGATGATATTAAGGACTAATTATATATTTTATATATATATATATATATATATATATATATTTTTTTTTTTTTTTTTTTAGACAGTCTCAAGCTGTCACCCTGAGTAGAGAGCTATGGCATTATAGCTCACAGCAACCTCCAACTCCTGGGCTTAGGTGATTCTCTTACCTTAGCCTCCCGAGTATCTGGAACTACACGCACCCGCCACAACGCCCAGCTATTTTTTTATTGCAGTTTGGCTGGGGCCAGGTTCAAACCTGCCACCCTTGGTATATGGAGCCGGCATCCTACCCACTGAGCCACAGGCACTGCCCTTGCCTCAGTTTTTCTATTTTTAGTACAGAGTGGATCTCAATTTTGCTCAGGCTGGTCTCGAACTTGTAGCTCAAGTAATTCACTGCCTTGCTCTCCCAGAGTGCTAGGATTTTTTTTTTTTTTTTTTTTTGAGAGCCTCAAGCTGTTGCCCTGTATAGAGTGCTGTGGCATCACAGCTCATTGCAACCTCCAACGCCTGGGCTCAAGTGATTCTCCTGCCTCCACCTACCAAGTCGCTGGGACTCCAGGTGCCTGCCACAAGGCCTGGCTATTTTTTGGGTGCAGCCGTCATTGTTGTTTGGCAGATCTGGGCTGGATTTGAACCCACCAGCTCAGGTATATGGCTGGCATCTTACCCACTTGAGCCACAGGTGCCGAGCCTGAATAATTATTATTTTTGTAAGATGTGATCACTTGTTATAGTTATGTATAAGAGTCCTTATTGTTTTTACATGTTCTTATTTTTCCAGATAAGAGTATTTAGAAGTGTCATAATGTCTATATAATATAGTGGTCAGCCAAAGAAACATTGTGTATCAGAAATAATTTGTATGTGTGTTTCTGTGTGTGTGGATGGCAGATAAAATAATAAACCCAAAATGTTTACTATTGAACCTAGGTGGGATATGGGGGCATTTATTTTTATCATTGTTTCTACCTCTCCATATATTTAAAATTTCTCATTCATAATTTTTTAATCCCAAGAAAAAAGAAAAGGACATTAACAAAAGGAAGAAAAAGAGATAACTAACAAACATACAAAATTTTAAAGAAATGTGAATTAAAACAAAAAGCCATTTTTCATGGTTTATCTCGGCAAACATGAGAAAGATATATAAACTGCAGTACTGGCATGTCAAAAAGCTTAAATTCATAAAATTTTCTGAAGGACAGGTTGGCAGTTGGTAAGGAAAGTACTCAAAATATATACCTTTTAACCCAGCTTTCTTTTGAAATTGTATCCCAAGAAAATAATCTATTAAATGAGCAAAGATGTATATTGGGGGATATTAGTCACAGTGTTGTTTATTTTGAAAATGTGTGTATTTTGAAAGCATATATTTCGAAAATTGAGAGTAACCTAAATGTTCAAAGATAAGGGATTAGTTAGGTAAATTTATGGCTCATCCATAGGTAGGACTACTATATAGTACTGACATTAAACAGTACTGGCGTAAAAGATCATGACAGTGACATTTTCAGATGGTGGTAGTAATTGTGTTTTTGTTTTTTGAGACAGAATCTTACTTTATGTTACTGTATCTTCAATATAAAGAACTTTGCTCTGTTTGTTTCTTAGAAGTTGGGAAACCTTGGACAAATCACTTACCTTCTCTGAGCCAGTATTCTTATTTGCAAAGTGAAAATAATATGTACCTACTTCTCAGGGTTATTGTTAGAGTTATTGAGAGTACATATAGCTCGAAGTTCTTAGAGGCTGCTGTACTATATGAATATTAGTAATAAAAATCCTCTGCACTTGGGCGGCTCCTGTAGCTCAGTGGGTAGGACACCAAGCACATACATACACTGAGAGTATACACCCTTGGTAAAGTGCCATGGCATCACAGCTCACAGCAACCTCAAATTCTTGGGCTTAAGCGATTCTCTTGCCTCTGCCTCCCAAGTAGCTGGGACTACAGGTGCCCACCACAATGCCTGGCTATTTTTTTGTTGGCAGTTGTTATTGTTGGTTTAGCTGGCCCAGGAACCTGCCAGCCTGGGTGTATGTGGGCAGCGCCCTACGCTGCTGATCATTGTTAAGTGAAAAAAGCAGGTTATAGAACCATAGATTTTGATCCTACATTAAAAGTAAATCTGCATAGTCTACATGTTTATGGAATTGTTGAGTGCAGAGGGTTGTTTTTGTTTTTTTTTGGAGATAGCGTCTCAAGCTGTCGCCCTGGGTAGAGTGTTGTGGCATCACAGCCCACAGCAACCTCAAAATCTTGGGCTCAAGTGATTCTCTTGCCTCAGCCGCCCAAGTACCTGGGATGACAGGTGCCCGCCACAACACCCAGCCATTTTTAGTTCACTTTCTTGCGATTGTCATTGTTGTTTTAGGAGGCCCGGGCTAAGTTCAAACCGCCAGCCTCCATGTTTGTTGTTGGCGTCCTACCCATTGAGCTACGGGAGCCGCCCAAGTACAGAGGATTTTTGTAACTAATGTTCATAGAGTACAGCAGCTCTAAGAACTTTGAGCTATACTTAGTCTCAATAACTCTAACAATAACCCTGAAAAATAGGTACATATTGTTTTCATTTTGCAAACAAGAATACTGGCTCAGAGAGGGTAAGTGATTTGCTCAAGGTTTCCCAACTTCTTAGTAACAGAGCCAAGGTAAGCAAAGTTCTTTATATATATTGAAGATACAGTAACATAAAATAGACATCAAAAATTTCCAAAAAATTGAGACTGAAAGAGAATGAGAAAGAGAAATCTTGAATAGCTTAATAGCACGTCAAGCTCAGCATGTCTAAAACTAAACTTTAAATCTTCTCCCCTTACTTCCTCAAATGAAGGTCTCTTTCCAGTATCTCTCTCTGCTCATCCAGTTATGCAAGGCAGAAACTTGGAACGACCGTTTTTGGTACCTCCTCTCCTCTTCTCTGCCTTACCACACATCCATTGTTTTGTTCTTCATTCAATTTCCTAAATATCTCTCAAATCAGCTAATTTTTCTCCAGTTCCATTGCCACCACCATAGTTGCCAAATCTACTGTCCATCCAGTTCCTTTTCAGTAGCAAGAGTCCTTTACATGACTTTAGAGATCTCCATTTTCCCCTTGCCCCACTCCTCCACTTTACTCCCCACTCCATCCATAAGAATCAGTGTTGAGTTTCTTGCAGAAATTCTGTTTCTTTACTCTGCAGGGCTTTTGTGTATGTGCTCATTCCTCTTCTTTGCTCTCTCTCTGTCCTCTTTTTCACCTTACTAACTTTTATTTCTATTTAAGAACTCAGTTTGGCTGAGTGTGGTGGCACACACCTGTGGTTCCAGCTACTTGGAAGGCTGAGTTGAGAGGATGTCTTGAGGCCAAAACTTCTAGGCTGTAGTGAGCTGTGATCACACCACTGCACTTCAGTTTGGGCAACAGAATGAGACCCTGTCTCTAGAAAGAGAAAAACAAAAGCTCTGTCAATACTCCCTCCATAAAACTTTCTCTCACATTTGTCAGCAGGCCAAAGCCTCCTATTCTGTCCAAGACTTTGAGCACTTACACAGAAGTGTGATTGTTGTCAGTGTCTGTCCCAGCTAGATTATAAGCTCCGAGAGCACAGGGACTTATCTACTTTCCTCTCTTGATGCTTCGAGGGCCAAGTCGCAGGCAGTTGCTCGGGAATATTTATTGAATGAATAAAGCATCTTAAAGTTTGGCAGTACTCAGAAATTTGAAAATGCCTATTTGGTTTATAAATCTTATTTTTACATTGGATCTAAACTTAGACCATGAGAAATAAAGATCCAAGTTAGGTTGTCATCCTTTATAGTACTTGTTACAGCTTACAATTATACTTATCTTTGTAAATAATTTTGTATTTGTTTCCCTACTAGATTTGGAATATACACAAAAATGGGATACTGTGAACAATAAATTTGCTAACCATTTTGTCCACAGTCCTTTTTTAGCCTAGCACCTAGCATAGCGTAGGTAAATAATTAATGTTTATTGGCTAAGCCAGGACCAGTGTCTCACACCCGAAATCCTAGCATTTGGGGAGGCTGAGGCAGGAGGCTCCCTTGAGGCTAGACATTCAAGGCCAGCCTGGACAAGATAGTGAGTTGTGGTGATACACATCTGTAGTCCTAGCTACTCAGGAAGTGGAGGCAGGAGGATCGCTGGAGCCCAGGAGTTCAAGGCTGTAATGAGCCGCGATTGTGCCACTGCACAACAGAGCAGGATCCTATCTCTAAAAAAAATACACACATACATATTTATTATGTGTATATATATTTGTTGGTTGGCTGGAGTAGCTACCAGGTTCATAAGACTATATATGTCATATATGTATCTGTAACATGGGTTAGTGACAAGATAGGTCAGAAGTAGGTAAACTGTCAGAGCCCTTCATTATGATGGGTAATGAGAATCCCTCATGTAGAAACTCAAGGTTTCTCTAAGTTTCTTGTGATCTACTACTACCCTTAGATCCAATGGCCTCTGCAGTTGAAAGACCTCTAGAACAACTCCACCGAGTGCTTTGTCCTTTGGTGATTTAACACTTATTCTTAGTGAAGGCTTGGCTCCCATAATAAAACATAAAATTATCAGCATTTATACAGGCTAATTCAGTCCTCCCCATAGGATAGGTGTTAATCAGAGTGGGCATGTATAGCTAAAAAGTATACTTTTGTGAAAACTGTTGGTAAGCTTTGGCTTTTTTTTTTTTTTATGGTTTTACATTGCTTTTTCACATCTGTGACTCAGTGTCCTCAAGTGTAAAGCATAATGATATCTACCTCACTGGGGAGCAGTAGAAATTAATTAAAGTTGAATATCATTCCCCTATATATGATGCTTAGAAAGAACTGGCATGAAAAGCATTAGCAAATGATAGATTTTAAAGTCGCTGTGCCCTGAGGCTATTTGTGGCTTACTGCCTTTTTTTTTTTTCTTTGTTTGTTTCTTTGTGTTTTTTTGTGAGGCAGAGTCTTGCTTTGTTCCTTGGGCTAGAGTACAATGGCATCACAGCTTATTGCAACCTCAAACTCCTGGGCTCAAACAATCCTTCTGCCTTGGCTTCTCGAATACCTGAGAATACAGGTGCCTACGATATATTTTTATGGGCTTTGTAGGGATAGGCCTAGAAATATTTTGTTGAGAAACAGAATTTCTTTAAAAAAAAAAAAAGAAAGAAAGAAAAGAACTGGCTGGGGGCGGTGGCTCACACCTGTAATTCTGGCACTCTGGGAGGCTCAGGAGTTTGAGACCAGCCTGAGCCAAAGTAAGACCTCGTCTCTAAAAAAAAATAGCTGAGTGTTGTTCCAGGTGCCTGTAGTCCCAGCTACTTGGGAGGCTGAGGCAAGAAAATCGCTTAAAACCAAGAGTTTGAGGTTTCTGTGAGCTGTGATGCCAGGGCACTCTACCAAGGGTGACAAAGTAAAACTCTGTTCTCCCTTCCTCCCCAAACAAACATAAAAGAACCATGGGTATTTCTGAAGGTGGAGCTCTTTTCTTTCCTAAGCGTCAGTAATCCCTAGCATTTAGATGAGGATTCACTGGATTTGACTAACCAGTTTTACAGGTACAGAAATCATTCACAGTCACAGAGGCAAGAGGTAGCTCAGGGGTTATCACAGCTTCTTAGAAATCCTCCTTTGTTTAATTCTGCTCTCCCAGTAGGTAAGTAGACTCTGAAGTTCTTGTTCTAAGTAATTTACTTATTATAGGTTTTAAAAAATGGCTTCAAGTTACATGAAATATGGAAGCATATTAAAAAGTTGTAGAGTAAAAGCCCTATTGCTCATTTATTTACTTATTCAACAAATAACTATTCAACATCAGTAGATACAAAGTATGAGATGAGGATTCCATCCAAGTCCTTTAAGATTTTAAGGTTCAAAACTAGGGATCCAAGGGACTACATGGAAACCAGAAAACTGGACTAAGGCAGGAGAGGAAAGGAAGCAGATGTTAGAGCTGGAGATAGAACAGAATGAAGCCCCCACAACATTCTGTGGTTTGGCTAGAAACCAAATGCACTTTAGAATCACATGTCTGAGGGTAGCTCTGCTCTAGGGTAGCTCTTTGTTGTGTATCTCAGATGTATAACAAAAACTATATACATACAAATGTCACAGACAATTATGTTTTTAGTCTCAGAGGAGCTTATAGATAAATTTTTTAAGTCTTTTATGGGATCCTCCTGAAGACTGCTCTTTTATCCAGAAGAGCTTCAGAAATACAGAAGAATTATGAATCTTGTCTGAGACTGGTTTTGGTTTGTACCAGACAAATCCTAAATTTCCAACAAGCACATTCTGTGCCCAGAACTCTAATGGTTCTTACAAATACCCTAAGCATTCCTAATTTCTAGTAATTATGAGAATGTTTGTTTATGTATCATCTGTACATGTCTGAATATATGAATTATTTTATGGCACGCCATTAAAAAATAAGCGAAGACCTTGTCCTGTGCTTAGTGATGTCATAACAATGGTTGTGTACAATGTATTCTAGAAATAGCAATATAAGTGACACATGATTATTTGTGTCTGTAGGAATTTAAAGGAGGAAGAAAATTATGGCAAGAACACTTGGGAAGTTTTTTCAAAGCAAGTGGGAATTGAGTTGGGCCTTGAAAGATGGAAAATATTTGGATAAGAAGCAGATTCAAAGACCCAAAGGTGTAGAAAAGAACTTACTAAATGCAAAGGCTAGTGAGGAGGCTGGTCAGCTAAAGAGAAAAGAAGGTGAGCAAAGTCATCTAATAGGACTCCATGAGAGTTGTATATTGGGGACTCAAGAGAATTCACATAGTGTGCAGGGTTGGACAGGCACAACTGTATCGGCAGCCCTGGCAGAGGAATATTGGAAAAGTAGAGAATGATTGGAAAGGTTGAAATGTTGCTCTGAGAAGTTTGGACTTCATCCTATAGTAGGGAACTATAAGAAGTTTTTTGAGCAAAAAAGATAAATGATAGTAATGAGGCTGAACGAACTAGTTTTACCTTTAGAACTAGATAAAAATTAGTTGGGCTGGGAGTGGTGGTTTATGCCTGTAAGCCCAGCACTTTGGGAGGCCAAGGCAGGTGGATTGCTTGAGCTCAGGAGTTGGAGACCAGCCTAAGCAAGAATGAGAGCCCATCTCTGAAAATAGCTGGATGTTGTGGTGGGCGGTTGTAGTCCCAGCTACTTGGGATGCTGAGGCAAGAGGATCACTCGGGCCCAAGAGTTTGAGGTTGCTGTGAGCTATGATGCCATGAATTCTACCAAGGATGACAAAGTGAAACTGTCTTTAAAAAAAAAAAAAAAAAAATAGTTTGATTTCCAGCTATACTTTTTTTTTTTTTTTTTTTTTTTAATTTGAGGTAGGATCTTGCTGTGTCTCCTGGGGGACTGGGCAGTGGCATCATTATAGCTCACTGCACTCTTAAACTTCTGGGCCTAAGTGATCCTCCTGCCTTAGCCTCCTGAGTAACTAGGACTACAGGAGCATGCCACCATGCCAGCTTATTTTTCTGTTTTTTGTAGATGAGATCTCAGTATGTTGCTCAGACTGGTCTTAAACTCCTAACCTCAAGTGATCCTCCCACCTTGGCCTCCCAAAATGCTAGAATTACAGGCATGAAGCCCTGTGACTGGCCTCCAACTATACTAATTACAAGCTATATGATTTGAAGAAAGTTACTTAAGTTTATTAGGCCTCTCTTTTCTTTCTTGCTTTCATTTTATTTTTTGTTTTTGAAACGGAGTCTCATTATGTCGCCCTCATTAGAGTGCTGTGACATCACAACTCACAGCAACCTCAAACTCTTGGGCTTAAGTGATTCTCTTGCCTCCACCTCCCAAGTAGCTGGGACTATAGGAGCCGGCCACAATACCTGGCAATTTTTTTTGTTGGAGTTATCATTGTTGTTTATCATTGTGGTTTGATCCCACCAGCCTTGGTGCATGTGGCCGGTGCCATAACCACTGTGCTATGGGCGCTGAGGCCTTTTCTTTTCTTTTCTTTTTTCTTTTTTCTTCTTCTTTTTTTTTTTTTTTTTTTTTTTGAGACAGGGTCTTGTTCTTGTTCAGGCTAGTCTTGAACTCCTTGTTTTCTTATCTGTGAAATGGGTATAATAGTATTTTCCTTATAGAATTACTGTGAGAATTAATTGAGACAATGTATATAGTGCTTGGGACTTTGTGTTCAATAAATAGTATTTGACGATAACAAGTGTTTCAGAAATTTTAAGTGTCAGTAGTATATGGGATGAAGAAGGGGAAGAGAGATTGCTAACTGATTTTGATTTTAAGTGGTTTTGACTTTAATCGTAAAAACCAGTTAGTTAACAAAACAGTGTGGCTTTTTGGAATAGAAAGCACAAGTTGGAACACAAACCTGTATTTCATCCCATCTGTGACCCTGTTGATTATGAGATGCACCATAGCGTACTACAAAGAAAGAAAAAACATTAGCAAG
Organism: Loris lydekkerianus; assembly: GCA_963574355.1. Lineage (NCBI taxonomy): Eukaryota > Metazoa > Chordata > Mammalia > Primates > Lorisidae > Loris > Loris lydekkerianus. The sequence goes on along the minus strand of CAUYPK010054320.1, from coordinate 25,818 downwards.
CTCTGATACAATGCCTGCCACTTAGAATTTTTATTTTATACTTACTGAAAGAGCTCTTTCAGGCTTACTTAGACATAGCTTTTAACCTTACATCTCTTGTGCATACAGAAAAAGGAAATTGTAAATAAAATCAATTAAGATACTGTTAAAACTTCTTTAACATTCAGAGTCCAACTCTTTTGAATTACTTCTCATTTCACTGTGCTGTGTTTTTCAAGTAACACTGTCCTCTGCACCATAAAGAATGTGTGATGCTGCCTTTCCTTAAAAAAGTGCTCTGTTATTGTCTCTAAGTCCCCCCCCCCGGCTGCACTAAGTTTGATGTAATTGTTTCTCGGGAAGGTTATCTGACAATAGCGAAGACTCACATTCCTTTCTCAAATGGCATTAAATGATTTATTGACTGAATAAGTCATTCCCCCAGGAATAGCAAATATATTTGCATTAGTGTGGGCATTGACAAATGTGCACCATGTTGCCTGGTCCACAGCAATTTTAAGATGTATCTCATATGAAAAAAAAATTGTATCTCAGAATTGATAGATCAGATAGAGAATTGGAACACTAGCTCTATAATCCTGGGAAAGTTATTAGCTTTATTAAGCAAGTTTAGCTAGAAATACTGTGGTCACACCTGAAATTGTTTTGTTGCAAATTACTCTAAGGGAGACTCTACTAGCATTAAAAAAAAAAATATATATATATATATATATATTATATATACACACACACACATATATATATGTATACACACACGTACATTTTTTTAAAAGGAATTAGATAGCACTGATAAGTTTAGTGAAATACTTAGATATGAGTTTCTAAAGTTTTACTGATCCATAAAAATTGCTGAAATAGTTTGAAACAATGTGTTTGAAATGATGTGATAGTAATGACCTAATAATTTCTCATCTTTGAATGCCAGGTGTTTCCAGTGTGATGAGATTTGTATTTATAATATGATCATTCATTCTTACTATGGGCCAACCTCTAATGTATTATAATTTAACCTGATATGTTAAAAGTTCAAAGAGTAGAACCTAGGCTTGTAACATTTAGTTTTTTCTGTGGGTTGGTAACATAAAAATCTCTCTAGAGGATGGCGCCTGTGGCTCAAAGGAGTAGGGCACCCGACCGGAGGTGGCAGGTTCAAACCCAGCCCCGGCCAAAACTGCAAAAAAAAGACAACAAAAAAAAACAACTCCCTAGAATATTGAAACATAGAAAACAGAAAATATAATCCTATAAAATTACCATGGCAGCACCAGCTGCTTATGTTGCAGTAAATGTAATGGCAATAGTTTTTGGAACTGGAACATCCATTTTTATCAGAAACCCAAGGTAAAATCGAATCTCTGGGAAGATAATCAGTCTACACATGTTTGTTCTGCTATTCTTCTCTCATCCCCTTAGTTTATGACTTTTTTGAGGATTTTTTAAACTGCAAAAATTACAAGGCCAGGTGTGATGGCTCACACCTGTAATCCCAACAGACTGGGGGGGGGAGGGGGCCAAGGCCAGTGGATTGCCTGAACTCATGAGTTTGAGACCAGCCTGAGCCAGAGTGAGACCTGGTCTCTAAAAATAGCTGGGTGTTGTGTCGGTTGCCTGTAGTCCCAGCTACTCAGAAGGCTGAGACAAGAGAATCCCTTGAGCTCAGGAGTTTGGGGTTGCTGTGAGCTGTGACTCCAGGGCATTCAGACAAACTGAGACTCTGCCTCAAAAAAAAAAAAAAATTATACTATATAGCCAACAATATTTATTTTTCCAGGTGCTTGCAGTGGCATTTGGTAATCTTTCTTGTTTAATCTTTATTATGAAATACTTATAAGAAAGTATGGAATGATTGAGAATTCAGACTTCTTAGCAGAAAACTCAGGACTCAAATACTTTAAGAAATTTGGGCAAGTCTCCTATCCTTTTCTCTTCTTTCCCCCTAAGACAATGCCTTGAGGACTATAAGCAACTTAATTTCCTATCTCATCTTGTCACATTTGTGTAATTCCATGGTTTCTTTGTTATCCCCAGAGGTGTCCTCATCCCCCTTGTGTATTCTAAGTGAAGGAACCCATTATTTTTTTCCTTCCAAGTCCCAAGCATTCAGGTGAACCCATTATATTGGTGGTTGTAGGATCCAGTGTCTTTCTACTCTTTGTGTTTATGATAGAATGTGTACATGTAAAATGTGCTGCTATTAAGTTCTCTTTCTTTTGAGAAACATTTCATTGCCAGTGGTAAGGAATGAAATCAAAGAACAACAATATTGAGTGCAGACCTGGACTACAGATATAGGCGTCATGTGTTTGAAAATTACCTCTGTCACCAGGGAGGAACAGCAGGGAAGAGGACTTGACCTTTGTGGCTCTCTCTGGCCCTGGGCCTTTGACACTCAGCTTCAATATACACCACTTGTTTTTTTCTCTGATTCTTTTCAATCCAGTCTCTTGTGCACTTGAATCTCTTATTTGTTTGATAGCCTGGCTTTGCATATGTTCTCAGGCTCTTGAAAATGATTTTGGCAACTGTCAAATTTAGGTAAGGTGTTTATCATAATGGCTTGAAAAATGCAGGTAATTAATATCTTTCCTGTTAGATCTGGAACAGGTGAGGGGGCCTACACTGAGAAAACACAATTTTAACTGAAATAGTGTTTTCATAAAACTTTTCCATTAGTTTCTTTTTATTGCTCTTACCTGTAATTTCATCATCTTTTCATTTAATTCTGTTCAGTGTGATGTCTTTGGGGCCAGCGGGTATTTTTATCTGCTTGTTGTAGGAGTGTTTGTTCTTAGGCCTCTGCAGTGGCTCGGGGAGGCCAGCCCCACCCACTCTCTTGTTGCTTAGCACCAGTCCTCCCTGGTTGTTGGGCATCTTGTTTACTTCTGCCCTTAATTCCCTGCAGGTGCGTAAGTACAAGAGTATGATTCTGGAAGACCTGGAGTCTGCTCTGGCAGAACACGCCCCTGCGCCACAGGAGGTTAACTCAGAACTGCCACCTCTTACCATCGATGGAATTCCAGTCTCAGTGGACAAGATGACCCAGGTAATGGGCGGGAAATGAGGAGTAGATGCAAAGACAAGAGGCACAAGTGTGGGCGGGCCTCTGTGATCATTGTTCCTGGTTTTGTCCTAGTGGTGAGACTAGAGAGCAGATGCAGACTGGAGTCTGAGAGTGAGACAGTAGCAGCCTTAGAATAGACATTGTTGTGCCAGAAAAATGTTCCCAATCAAGGGTATGGATGTAGTCCTCCTGTTGGCAGTTTTTTCCTTTCACTTGGACCTTTAAGTTGGATAAAGAAACTTTTCACTTGGGGTTGGTTTGAACAGAAAAATGTTAGGAGTTTGATGAATTATAGTCAAGTGGGACAACTAAACGTTTAGTCACTTTTGGGCCAAGCAGCTTCCCTTTCCATGTAAGTTCTGAATACCACCAGCTAAGTAAGCTTCCCTCCCCAGGGAATAAGAATGGAAGCCTCAGAAGGACATCTTTATGAGCTGTTGATTCTCTCTTTCTTCCTTTGAGAAGGGAAGCCAAAATGTACTTGATAAATTAGCATGTCTCAGTAATTTTGCTGAGATTGTTCCTTTTATATTTCTTGTAGCTTAGCCTTATCAAGATCAAATACCTTTCTGCTGACATACTTTCCCATCTTATTTCTTTATTAGTGCACGTCTATCTTGCTTGGTCCATTTGTCATTTTTCTTTCCTTATGTGAGAGTCTTTTAACAGTTGATTACTTAAAGGACTTATTAGTCTCTGTGACCCCTCCCTTTACTGACTCTTCTACCTTGGTGTTGCTCCCTCTCAGCCCTTCTGACCCTTTTCCTTTTTTCCCTGATCATCTATGTGCTATTTACACCCAGCTTGTAATCACTATTAGATGTCCAGTACCTAACATGCCAACATAGAACCTTTGGCTGTCCCCACTCTCCATTCCAAATGTCTTCCTGTCCTGGTGTTCCCCATATCAGTTAATGGCACCACTCCCCATCTGTTGTTCAAGTCCCACGATAGGAGTATTACTTATTTCTCTGTTTTGTCCTCTTCACCCCTCTTGACATCTAATTCCGCAGCAAGTCATACCAGTTCACCTCTGAAACAAACCCTGAATCTGACTATTCTTGGTTCTTAGGACTGCCCTAACCCAAGCCTTTAGTATCACCATAGACCGTTTCTGTGGCCATTGGTCTTACTGCCACTTGCGCTCTGCTGCCAGCTGTTCTTCACATAGCTATCAAGGAAATTTTTTAAAAAACTTAAATAGATTATATCACTTCCTTGCTTAAGTCCTTTAATGTCTTTCCACTATTCCTGGAATCAAGTTCAGACTCTGCCATGGCCTTAGAGCAGCAGTTCTCAACCTGTGGGTCATGACCCCTTTTTTCTATTTGTAACAGTGTGGCTATTAGGAAGGTTGAGAACCACTGCCTTAGAGGCTCTGTGTACTGGCCTCTTCCCACCTTATCTTGTTCTCTCTCCTCAGTCTCTGGGCTCCAGCCACACTGGCCCTCTTTTCCTCCCGTTATTTCACCTTTACTGTTTGTTACCTTTGCCTGAAATACTATTTTCCCAGATCATTGCATATTGACTTTATCTTATGTAAAGTCTAGCTCAAATACTACCTCCTGAGACAAGCCTTTCCTGATTATCCCAGCTAATAAAGCTTTCTCTTCCCTGCCTGGGCACTGATAGATCCCTTGTGTTACTGTTATTGTAGTACTTACCACTACCTGAAACTACCTTATTTATCAACTTTTATCCTTGTTTATGATCAGACTGTCTCTCCAACTAGAATTTGAGATCAGGGACTTAGTTTCTGTTCTGTTCTTTATTGTTGTTCAGTGTAGCTGCCCAGCAGTGAAATAACAAGGTATTGAAATAACAGTGTCAGTTCAGTGAATGACCTCAGGGTTAGTACAAAAATGAATTAAGTACAGTAATTCAGGATTGCAGGTCCCCTGAGCAGAGGCTCTCTGGGTGTGGATGCTGCTGCAGCGCACAAGGTGGCACTTTGCTTCCTCATTGAGTCTAAACCAGCAACTGGGTCTGAAGTAATACTACATTTTATGAATATAAAGTGAAACTGTGGTCTTTTTATTGTTGGATTCACAGACCATTCTGTGAACACTCAAGGGATCTCTAAATAATATGTAGTTCAAAACAGAAAGCATTTAAATAACTTTTTTACTATCCTTTCATAGTTGCTATTATTCTGTTCTGAGGGCCATTCTGACTGGTAAAAGTAGAGAAAATATAAGGTGGATTTTTTCTACCCGGTTGATACCTTTACATTGGTACTGTGTTAGGTAGTCTCCTGTGGTAGGCATTTTTCCTCCTTTGTCATATTTGGTCTTTACATCTCCGCTGGGCCAGGTGCCGAATGGCTCATGCTTATAATTCTAGCACTTTGGGAGGCCAAGGCAGGAGGATCACTTAAGCCTAGGAGTTTGAGACTAACCTAGGCAACCTAGGGAGATCTGTTATCTTCTACAGCAAAAAAGTAAAGCTGACTAAATGCTCTGGTTTAGAATACTGTGTTAGGTAGACTCCTCATCTGTGGTAGGCATTTTTCCCCCTTTGTCACATTTGTACGTTATGTTGAAGCAATTTGAGGTTTAGATTATTTTAAATTATGCATATTCATTTTTATGAAAATTGGCTGATATTTACAGAAGTCAGCAAAGAGTTAGTTATTGTTTTGGAGGTGAAGCCTTTGAAATTCTATTGTTTTCTGCTCTGTAGAGATTGGTGTTGGGGGGGTGTCCATGAGGAGCTGGTACTCTGTCGTCAGTTAGATGCAGGTACTTTGCTTCAGGTATGTGCTTTCATTGTCATCACACATTCCCCTCTTTATCATCTTACCATAAATGATGACTACTAAAAAGTGAAACAACAGATAAAACAAAACAAACAAATGGTGAGGAGGAGTGAACAGGATGTTGAAAAACCCAGGTCCCAAGCAAATGGGAATTTCTGAGTGTTTGGATCCTGGTGTTTTTCCTGTCAACCTGTTACCATTTTTGTTTGTTTTGTTTTCTTTCTTTCTTTCTTTCTTTTTTTTTTTTTTTTTGAGACAGAATCTGAGTATGTCGCCCTCGGTAGTGTGCTATGGCGTTACAGCTGACAGCAACCTCAAACTCTTGGGCTGAAGTGATTCTTTTGCCTCAGCCTTCCAAGTAGCTGGGACTACAGGTGCCCGCCACAACGCCCAACTATTTTTTTGTTGCAGTTGTCATTGTTGCTTAGTAGGCCCAGGCTGAGATCAAACTCTCCTGCTTCAGTGTATGTGGCCAGCACCCTACCTACTGAGCTATGGGCACCGAGCTGTGTTTGTTTAGTTTCTTCTTAACCAGAAGCAAATACCTCTCTTTTGTAATTGATCCTAATGCCTTTTGCTCTTAATGGTAGTAAAGGTAGGGTTTTATTTCAAACCAAACCTACAGAGGCAAGGGTATGGGAATACAAGCACTTAATACACTGTCAATAGGAATGCGAATTGGCAGGCATTTTCTAAATGTTGACAGTACATATCAAAGTTTAAAATGTACATGTTTTGCTCTCTAGTTAAGCAAAGATGTATGTTCACTGTTTATCACAGCATGTTTACAATAGGAAAACCCGGAACAATATAATTAGTTAAATTATGATAGTGGCATTTAGAATTTACACAGAAAAAGAAACAGTGCAACTCAAAAAAAATTAGTGAACTATTAGATAATAAAAATGATGATTTGTTCTCTATTGCAATACAATGATACTTGCAGTATATTAAGTTTAAAAACTGGTTGTAAAATAGCCTTTTTTAAAACATATAACCATTTGAGGAGTTTAAGCATTTACTTTTTGTTTCTTTTGAGAGACTAGATTTTTTTTTCAAATTCAGGGAACACAGAATTGTGTTCTAAAATAGGTTGTAAAATAGCCTTTTTTAAAAACATGTAACCATTTCAGGAGTTTAAGCCTTTACTTTTTGTTTCTTTTGAGAGACTAGTTTTTTTGTTTTTCTTTCTCTAATAAATATGGCCTAGGTGTGGTAGTTCATGCCTATAATTCCAACAGTATGAGACTGAGGATTGCTTAAAGCAAGGAGTTCCAGATCAGCCTGGGCAACATAGTAAGACCCTGTCTCCACAAAAAATAAGAAAAAGTAGCCATGCATGGTGACATGCACCTGCAGTCCCAACTGTTCGGGCAGCTGAGGCTGGGTCATCACCTGGGCTTAGGAGTTGAAAGTTGCAGTGAGCCATAATAATGCCACTGCACTCCAGCCTGAGCAGCTGAGCAAGACCTTGTCTATAAGAAAAAAGTAAAAATTAAGCATGAATTACTTTTAGTCACAGAAACACAAAAGATTAGTTTTGTGTTTCATAATAAATTTGAATTTTTAAAGGCACACTACTAAGTTGTTTACAGAGGCATTTCATTCACCCTCCAGAATATGTGTGTGTGTGTATTCATACGTCCTCATATGCTAGAAATTCCTGTTTTATATTTAAGGAAGTGCAATTCAGGTATGTTCTATAGCCATAAGGAACAAAGTCAGTTTAACTGTACATTAATTCCAGATTTTCAACCACATGGGTAATTCATGACTTCTTGAAGTAATAAAAATTCCAGAATTGTCAAACTGGACTGTAAAAGGGAGATTTTGGTTAGCCAGACAGCTCTATTAATCATCTTATCTATACTTAATGCCATGGAGATGACTGATATTTTTGTCAATGACCCTAATATACAATTCTGAATATATTTTGATGATTCAAAAGAGAGTAAATTATATTCAGTATTGTTCTAATGTTACATGTTCCATTATTTTAAATCTTTATAAATTAGAATATTAACATGGTTTATTGGAAAGAATACTAACTTGGAGTCAAAAGATCAAGTTTCCTCTAGTCCCAATTGTGCTGCATATTAGCCCTGGTTTTCACTTTCATCTTTTGAAAGTAAGAATAATACATGCCTTCCTACCTTGTGGAGTCAGAAGAAAAATGAGGTATGGTATGGGAAAGTGCTTTGAAAACTAAGGCATCACATAAAGATATAATTACTAATTATTAATTATCTGTATTGCTTATATTAACTTGTAAATAACCAAAATATACCATCTCTCACTCATGCTTTATTAGAGGAAGTTAAAGAACTGAGAATTTTTATTTTTCTCAGCAATCAAGTGGAACAATAGAGATGACAAAATATTTGCAGTTTGAAAATTGATGCAGAAATAGGAACTTCAATTTATGAAGCAAGCTGGTGACAAAGCGGAACAGAGCTTAGAACAGGATCCATTTTGCCAGCGCTTCTCTCTCTCATTTTTTAGTATAAAACTATGTTATCACTCTGGTTGAGTCTTTCAGCTGATCTACATTAGACATTTCCTTTGTAAAAGAAGTTTTGACTTGCCCTGAAGACTCAAGTCTCCTATATATAGGTAGAAATACACATAACAGAATATCTGAAGTTCTATGTGAACTAAATACCTTGTTCTTTTAGGAAGCATCTCCATATGGGTTTTTTGTTTGTTTATTTTTGTCTTTTCTGTTTTGTTTGTGAAAGTGTAATTCATTATTAGTCATTAGGATGTTTTATCTGCAAAGCTTCTGTTTTTACGATTATAAATATATTGTGAACCTGGTAGTTGTTTTTTGTGTGTGGTAAATAAAACACATAGCTCTGCAGTATTTTTAATGATAAAGTGAAAATTTGAATTTCTAAGCACCTTTAAGAATAGTGATTATTTGCCTGCCTGCCTACCTTGCCCCAGAATTGGAGGAGGTTGAGCTAAAGTTTAGAACAAGTCATTAGTTTGGGCTAGGTTCTCTAACCTTAGAATTCATTTACAATGAAATAAAAAATTGCCTTTTTCCGAGATTTTGAAAGTCAGGTTGGGCGATGCCTGTGGTTCAATGAGTAGGGCGCCGGCCCCATATACCAAGGGTGACAGGTTCAAACCTGGCCCCGACCAAACTGCAACAAAAAATAGCCAGGTGCTGTGGTAGTTGCCTGTAGTCCCAGCTACTTGGGAGGCTGAGGCAAGAGAATCTCCTAAGCCCAAGAGTTGGAGGTTGCTGTGAGCTGTGTGATACCACAGCACTCTACCGAGGGCAACAGGGTAAAACTATATCCCCCAAAAAAAGGAAAAAAGAAAATTAGGTTAGCGAAATTTTCCAGGACACTATAGACCAGAGCCTAGAGGATGGGCTAAATCTGTCCTTCTCAAACTGTGTAGCAGTCTCTTGCTTGTTCAAATGCAGATTGGAAATCAGGTCTGGATGGGCCCTGAGTGCATTTCTAGCCAGCTGCCAGGTGATGCTAGTGCTGCTGGTCCTCGTTCAAGGAATTTCATCACTTCTTAAAGAGTCTTTATAAGTGCTGATTATGATTTTACTAGTGGAAGATCACTTCTGCTCTTGAGCACATTGAGTTCTATAGGACTTATTTCAGAGAGGTTATACATCTATTTGGAATTAAAAGAGATCCAAGGGTGGTGCCTGTGGCTCAAAGGAGTAGGACACCAGCTCCATATACCAGAGGTGACAGGTTCAAACCTAGCCCCAGCCAAAAACTGCAAAAAAAAAAAAAAAAAGAGAGAGAGAGAGAGATCCAAGCAAAGATTATAACTTCTGTGCAAAGGCTGGTCACACATTATTGGTTAAAATCCAGTTCCCTTTTCCTTCTCCTTTGCTTCTCCCTGCGTGAACTTACTGCCCTCCTCTCAGTCTCACTGGGGTAATCTTTGTTGCTTTAATATTCCCATAGAGTGATGATGCAAGAGAATAGTAATTTTTCACCAGTTTCAGGGAAACCTTCAGAAGTATTCAGCACAGTGATTGCTTCATTAGGAAGCAGTAATTCATAGGCTTGACATATTTTACTTAGAAAATGTGCAGTGAGTTATCAACTTAGGTTTTTTGAGAGTTTTGTTTTGTTTTTAAAAAGCATAGGTCTGACCTCTTCTGCCCAAAGAATAGAAAACATTATGCTAGGTGAAATAAACCATGCACAAAAGGAACTATTGTAATTCTACTTATAAGGTACCTAGAACGGGTAAAATTATATAGACAGAAAATAGAACAGAAGTTACCAGTGGTGGGAAGAGGCAGAAATGGGGAGTCATTGTTTTAGTGGGTAAAGGGTTTCTGTTTGGGATGATAATGAAAAAGTTCTGAAAAAAATAGCAATGTCGGTTAAACAACATTATGAATGCACTTAATGCTCTTGAATTGTACATGTATAAAACGGTGAAACTTTGTTACTTGTATTTTACTGGAATTCGATTTCTTTTTTCTTTTTTTTTTTTTTTTTTGAGACAGAATCTTACTATGTGGCCCTCAGTAGAGTGCCGTTGTGTCACAGCTCACAGCAACCTCAAACTCTTGGGTTTAAGTGATTCTCTTGCCTCAGCCTCCCCAGTAGCTGGGACTACAGGCACCCACCACAATGCCCGGCTATTTTTTTGTTGCAGTTGTCGTTGTTTTGCTGACCCGGGCCATGTTCAAACATGCCAGCCTCGGTGTATATGGCTGGTGCCATAACCACTGTCCTACGGGGGCGAAGCCAGGAATTAAATTTCTTTTCAAAAGAAGAGCCGTATTAAAAGTATTTTGGTTTAGTGGTTCTCCAAGTTGGATGCACAAAAGAATCAGTTGGGGAACATAAAATCTTAGTGCCCAGGCCACACTGTGGACTAGTTAAATCAGAATCTTTAGGGATGGGATCCAGGTATCTATGGTCTTTAAACTCTCCACAGGATTCCCATGTGCAGCTAACTTAGAGAACTACTGTGGTGGATAATTCCAAACTGCTTCTGCTTAGTATAGTATCAGAATTTATTTGCAAAGTAGGGTTTTCTTAACTGTCTGAAATTATCAGAAATGTTTATGTATGTGATGCTAGACCATGTTATATAGGGTGTATTTAGGAATACTAAGAGAAGGAAATAGCCATATAAATTATATGACCAGTATACAATTTATATAATGAGAGAATAACTATCCAGAACAGATTAATATTTCCTTCAAATTAATAAGGAAAAACGATAATTAGAAAAATAAGCAAAACATTATAAACAGCTCACAGAAGGAAAAAATAACCAGTAAACACAAAGGGATTCTCAACTCACTAGTAATGAAAATTAAAATAAGAAACCATTTCCCCCATGTCAAATGAGCCAAAATAAGAAAGAAAGCTTATAGACGGGGTGTGGTGACTTATGTCTGTAATCCGAGCACTTTGGGAGGCTGAGGAGGGGTGGTTGCTTTAGGCTTGGAGTTTGAGATCAGCCTGGGCAACACAGCATTACCCTGTTTTCAGAAAAAATTTTAAAAATTAGCTGGGCATGGTGCTATGCACCGTGTAGTCCTACTTACTCGAGATCAAGCTGGGGGATTGCTGGAACCTGGGAGTTGGACGGTACAGAGAGCTGTGATCATGCCACTGAGCTCCAGGGTGGATGACAGAGCAACAGAAAAAGGCAGTTGTTAATAAAATGGGGAGGGTACGGAAAAACTGGCGTTGTTCTATACTCTTAGTGGGAATGGAATTGGTACAGTCTTTCTAAAAGAAATGGTAAATGCATATAACCTTTAACCAGTAAATTCACTTTTCTGAATTTCTCAAAAAAAATACATGTGCACAAAGAAGCATATGGAAGCACTGTTTGTAAGAGAAAAACCTGTACACAACCTAAATGTTTATCAGTGGGAGAATAGTCAAATCAAGTGGAAAATGGATATTAGGCAACTACTAAAAATTAGATTATCCTAGTTCTACCATGAGAAGATCTCTATGATAAAATATTGAGTGGAAAAAGTAAGTTGTAAAACAATGTACAGTATGGTACCATTTGTGTTTTTCTTTAATCACATAAAACTGTGCCTTTCCAGGAGATAATTATGTAAATACATAGAATTTGGCTGTTCATCAGGCTCATTCTTCTGGACAGGAGACAGACTTCATCTGTGTTACTTATATTTAAGAGTACAACTAGCATAAGCTGACAGAAACTGGCCAATCTGAGACTCCTTTAGAAAAGAAAGTAGAACTTTAACATTTTGGTTAATGAGAGGGAGATAGTTGGATAGACTGATAGGGTACAGAGATACAGATGCAGAAGTTTCGGCATTGGAGAGGAGTCTAAAGGAGTCTCTAAATGAGTGTCTTCATTGGCTGGGCCTCAGATTCACTAATTCTGCAGTTACACTTATCTTCCCTTCCAAACTTGCTCTTCCCATGTTTTCCATGGGAATGTGTTTTGGGGGGGAAATGAGATTAAGAGAAGCTAATATTTCTGCTGGCACTATTTAAATATAATTGGATCTGTCAACCAACATGGTCATAATTTTAAATTAAAATAATGATACCACAGTCTGAAAATTCTCAAGTTTTCCTTCTTTGTCACATTCCTGTTTTCCTGTATAGAAGACAAAGCCTTTCAACATGGTTTGATTTCAGCTGCCTTCTCTTTAAATTGACTCCATATTTTCTGACCTCTTCAGTAGAGGTAGAGTCAGCAGACTTTGGTTTGAGAGACCTTTTTCCGTGTAACTGAGACTAAGTGGACATCAGGAACCTCAAAATCCCGAGCCTCAGGTACATGCAGGGCAAAGATAGGCCAAGTAAGAGAAAGATATTTGGGAATGTTTAAGGATAATGCCTTGTTGGGCAGCAGAGAATTAACTTAATTTACAAGTGAACATTTCTAGCATGGTAAGAAGTATTGTTTCATTTTAGTTAGATTAGACTTTTTAGAGTTTTAGAAAAATCTTTTACCGTATATACTCAAGTATAAGCCGAGTTTTTTCGGCACAAAATTTGTGCCAAGTTTGGGTTTTTCGGCACAAATTTTGTGCCGAAAAAACTCGGCTTATACTCGAGTATATATGGTATTTTAAGACCATCTATGGCCTGGCACCCTCAGTGGTTAGGGTGCTGACCACATACACCCAGGGCTGGCGTGTTCGAACCCAGCCCAGGCCTACTAAACAACAATAATGACAAGCACAACAACAAAAAATAGCCAGACATTGTGGCGAGCGCCTGTAGTCCCAAGGGAAGACTAAGGGAAGAGATCCCTTAAGCCCAAGAGTTTGAGGTTACTGTGAGCTGTGATGCTACAGCACTCTACTGAGGGCAACATAGTGAGACTCTCTCAAAACAAAAAACAAACAAACAAAAAAAAACAATAAAGGCATCTATGGGGCCAGGTGCAGTGGCTCACACCTGTAATCTACCACTCTGGGAGGCCGAGGTGGGTCGATTGCTTGAGCTCACAAGTTTGAGACTAGCTTGAGCAAGAGTAAGACCCAGTCTCTAAAACTAGCCAGGCATTGTGGTAAGCACCTATACTCCCTGTGACTCAAGAGGGAATAGGATCACTTAAGCCCAATAGTTGGAGGTTGCTGTGAGCTATAATGCAACGGCACTCTATGGAGGGCAACAAAGTGAGACTGTGTCTCAAAAACAAACAAAAAATAAAACCATCTACGGTTTCCATATAATCCTTACCATTTACTAACACTGGCTTGAATTTGCTATGTTTTCCTCTGCTGATCATGCCCTGGAAGTAATATTTTTCACTGTGCTGGTTTGGGATAGGTTTTTAACCAAGGTGGGGTACTTTAGGCTCACATGGAGCCCTGCGTCAGAACGAGAGAACCCCGGAAAGCTTATTTCAGCCCAATTAAAGGACAGTCTGGGAGTGAGACTTTAGCTCTGTGATCCTGCTGATTGTCTCCCTGTGGATTACAGACAGACCTTCCCTAACAAGCACACCCAGAAGCTTGGGTTTCCGAAACTCTTCAGGACCAGTAATTAATCCAGCTGGTAATGAGAACATGGTGCTGAATTATGGAAAGGAATCACTTAACTCTTTCTATACTGAATGACTAATTTCTCTCTTTTTTTTTTTTTAATTTATTTTTTTTTTTGTAGAGACAGAGTCTCACTTTATCACCCTCGGTAGAGTGCTGTGGCATTACAGCTCACAGCAACCTCCAGCTCTTGGACTTAGGCGATTCTCTTATCTCAGCCTCCTGAGTAGCTGGGACTACAGGCGCCCGCCACACCTGGCTATTTTTGTTGTTGTTGTTGTTGCAGTTTGGGTGGGGCTGGGTTTGAACCCGCCACCCTTGGCATATGGGGCCGGCACCCTACTCACTGAGCCACAGGCGCCACCCTAATTTCTCTTTATTAATAGTTTTTATGGCTTTAGCACTATTTATTTGAAACAGTATTAACATAGTCTGGTGGAAAATTGCCTTTTTCAATGAAGTCAGATTATGTCTATGCTTGTGAAAATAAAAAAATATCCTTCACCCTCAAAATGTACAGATCTGAAAAAAATGTGTCTTTTACAGTAGAAAATACTTTTCTTTTGCTATAAGGGCAAATTTTGTACAGTTGATAATTAGCACTTAAAAACCTGAAACTTATATAGCAGCAAATAATTTCACTCCCGTTTCATTTTTTAACTTGATGAGGTTTCAAAGCTTCCCTGTGTGCTTCTTCTGCCCTCATACTAGCTTCTAGAATCTTCTTTCTAGGAGTTGGAAACATTTATCATCTGGAGATTCCTGGCACATAAATCATCTTTGAGAAGCTTCCTAGTCTTCTCTTCTAATTGTGGTTACCCTTGTCACATTTCCATTGGTAATCTGCTTATGTGTTGTTTGTTTGGAGGTTTTTTGTTTGGTTTGTTTTTTGAGACAGAGTCTCACTTTGTCACCCTCGGTAGAGTGCCATGGTGTCACAGCTCTCACAGCAACCTCCGACTCTTGGGCTTAAGCCAGTGGTTCTCAACCTTCCCAATACTACGACCCTTTAATAGTTCCTCACATTGTGGTGACCCCCAACCATAAAATTATTTTTGTTGCTACTTCATAACTGTAATTTATGCTACTGTTATGAATCATAACGTAAATATCTGATATGCAGGAGACCCCCAAAGGGGTCGTGACCCACAGGTCAAGAACCACTGGCTTAAGCAATTCTCTTGCCTCAGCCCCTTAGGTAGCTGGGACTACAGGCACCCGCCACAATGTCCGGCTATTTGTGGTCATACTTGTCATTGTTGTTTCATAGGCCCGGACTGGATTCAAACCTGCCAGCTCCTATGTATGTGGCTGGCACCCTAGCCGCTGAGTGACAGGTGCCAAGCCTTTGGGTTTTTTTTTAACATTCAAGGATTCAACAGAAAAAGTCACCTAAACCACCTATAGGTTGAGAGGGGGTTGGTAACCTCTTGTTTCTTCAAGGCAAGGAATTGCCCAGATGATCATTTTGGTTACTTCTTGGTTCTAGCATTCTTTACTTCTCATCTTCAACTTTATTTACATAGTTACATATAAACTCATTCTTTTGCCACCTTCTGCTTTTTTCCACTTTACCCATTTTGAAAAAGTAAGGATGAATGTTTTTGTGTATATTACAATCTGTTGAACATTAGAAAACCATTTCTGAAAGTTGACTATTTCTTTGAATTAGGAGAAAAGGTTCCTTGATTTCCTTGATTTAAAAATAAAATCTTGGGTTGGGCGTGGTGACTCTATAATCCTAGCACTCTGGGAGCCCAAGGCAGGTAGATTGCTTGAGCTCACAAGTTCAAGACCAGCCTGAGCAAGAGCAAGACCCCCTGTCTCTAAAAATAGCTGGACATTATGGTGGGTGCCTATAGGCCCAGCTACTCAGGAGGCTGAGGCAAGAGAATTGCTCGAACCCAAGAGTTTGAGGTTGCTGTGAGCTGTGATGCCACAGCATTCTACCCAAGGTGACTAAGTGAGACTTTGTCTCCAAAAAAGCCCCTCGTTTATCATTGAAGTATTTATTCTTGGCAGATAGTCAATTTGGCCTTTGAGAGAAACTTAATGCAGGTTGAGTACATTGAGTACACCCTATCCAAAATAGTTGGGACCAGAAATATTTTGGATTTTTTCCAGATTTTAGGATAGTTGCATATACATGATGAGATACTTTGGAGATGAGACCCAAGTCTAAACATGAATTTCATTTGTGTTTTGTATATACCTTCTACACATAGCATGAAGGTAGTTCAGAAGTCACCTAAAATATATAAGGATATATTTTAAAAATATAAGGATATTTTTAATAATTTTGTATATGAAACAAAGTTTTGACAGTGTTGTAACTATTACTTGTCATATGAAGTCAGGTGGGTAATTTTCCACTTGGGGAATCATGTCAGCACTCAAAGTCAGATTTTGGAGCATTTCAGATTTTCAGATAAGAGATACTCAACCAGTAGCTAATTTAAGATTAAAACCATGTTGGATTAGAACCATGATGCTTCTGAGTTCTTGTTTTATATTGACAGTAGTTTATTAAGTAGATGGTTAAAGTATCTTTTTATAAAAACATGTTTTTTCTTGGGTGGCGCCTATGACTCAGTGGGTAGGGCACTGGCCCCATATACCGAGGTGGCGGGTTCAAACTCAGCCCCAGCCAAACTGCAACAAAAAAATAGCCGGGTGTTATGGCAGGCACCTGTAGTCCCAGCTACTCCAGAGGCTGAGCCAAGAGAATCACCTAAGCCCAGGAGTTGGAGGTTGCTGTGAACTGTGACGCCACCGCACTCAATGAAGTGAGACTCTGTCTCAAAAAACAAACAAAAAAAAAACGTTTTTCTTATTATAAAATTAGAATTATCAATCAGTTGCTAAATAGCTATGCTTTACCTAAATTTTGTAACAAATTAAGCTCTATTTTTTTTTCTTTGAGACAGAGTTTTACTATGTTGCCCTCGATAGAGTGCTGGGAATCACAGCTCACAGCAACCTCCAACTCTTGGGCTTAAGCAATTCTCTTTGCCTCAGCCTCTTAAGTAGCTGGGACTATGGGCACCCACCACAATGCCCGGCTATTTTTCAGTTGTAGTTGTCATTGCTGTTTGGCAGTCCCGGGCTGGATTTGAACCTACCAGCTCTGTTGTATGTGGCTGGAACCCTAGCTGATGAGCTACAGGCACCAAGCCTAAGCTCTATCTTTTATAACAAGTTATGAATGTTATAGGAGTTGCTGAGAAAAGATAATTGGTGACTGAAGTAATAACAATAAAACTGCTATTCCCAGTGCAGCTATGTATATACCCATTATCGCTAATCCTCTCAATTAACCTCATACATTTGACATTATCATTAATCTTTTGCAGATAAGAAAATAAAGATTC
Source organism: Loris lydekkerianus (assembly GCA_963574355.1). Lineage (NCBI taxonomy): Eukaryota > Metazoa > Chordata > Mammalia > Primates > Lorisidae > Loris > Loris lydekkerianus. The sequence goes on along the minus strand of CAUYPK010054320.1, from coordinate 8,635 downwards.
AGAGAGAGTTGGGATTCAGAGCCAACTCGGAGTCTAGATCATGTTTTTGTTGATAGAAAGAGCCACCTGAAGAAAAGTGGTCAGTATATGTTCCACAAAGAATGTGGGACTTGCTAGGCACTGAAGAATGAGTGGTGACATTAGAATAGGAGCGTGGAAAATAGTTCAGCAAGGGGGCAAACCAAAAGGCAGAGAAACAAGAATGGGCTCAGCAGTTCATAAGATAGTTCAGAGTCTTGTCTAATGAGGACCAAGGCTGCCTGGTGGGAATTAGTGAGAATTGAAATCTGAAAGCCAGATTACAGCAGGTCTAAAAAATGGGATGAGGAGTCTAGTTAGTTACCAGTAGTTAAAGGACAATTGTAGTTACGTAGGAGGCGTTTATAAGAAAACCTGTCTGGCAAGGATATATGGGAAGAGGGAGAGAAGGGAGAACTTGGAGTTCCACAAGAAAACCAACTAGGAGGGTACACTAGCCTTTGGTCACAAGTGGGGGGATGAAGGTGGGGCTCGAGAAGAAAGGATGGATACCAGAGACATTTCAAAGAAGAAAAAATGGGACTTGCAATGAGTGACTAGATGGGGATTAAAAGAGGGAGGCAGAGATAAGTTTGAGGTTTTAAACTTGGGTGTCTAGGGAAAGGGATGGGTTTGCACTAGCAAAGACAAAGAAGTGGCGGAGACAAGTGTTTAGGGGAAGGGTAGAGTATAGGTTTAAGTGAGGAGGCTGAATGTGCCCATATTTCAAGTAACCAATAAGGTATTGAAAGTCAGTGGAAAGCCTGCTATGAGAGAGCCAAAGCAAAGTGTCCACAGCAAGGTGCCAGCATGGCCCTGAACTGATGACCAGAGAGGACTATTGTTGCAAACAGGGTGAGGGATCAGAAGTGGTGTGATGACCATAATTAGAGAACATGCAGGGGTTCCCATTGGACTTGAGCAGGCTCTGTCAGCCTAGTGTTCTCCACAATGAGTGCCTTCTGAATGCTTTAGGAGTTTGTTGATTCAGAGATATTTAGCCTTCTCATTTCATTTTCTCCACGCTCCCATAGGTATGGGTATAAAAACCTCCCCATTTTAGAGACCGTTAGTGGTATCAGTTTAATTTATGCTTCCTCTGAGAAATCTATTTTTTATATAAGAAAATATAAAATATTGTTTGTGAGCATTAAGCCCTCTTCTGCTCTGTGTATCTGAGGCTAGAAAAAGACACACTCCCGAGAAATCAAGATAAAGGAAAAAATGACTTTGAGATGTACTTTCTTAAAATAGCTGAAGGGATGACTTCATGGGCCAGCTGATAGCATGGCTTGCAAATGGATACATTTCTATCAGCTGCTGCTTGATGCTGCCGAGCCAAATATATGTGGAGTGTATTATATCATATCCTTTTTTTTTTTTTTTTTTTGAATTTATTTATTTTTTTATTGTGGAGAAGGGGCAGGGAAAGAAGGCGGGGGATATCATATCCTGTAGGCAGGAGGCTGTCTGGTGGGGAGAGGGACTTGGAAAGAGGGTGAAGAAGAAGAAGGAATAAAGTTAATACTATCAACCGGAGCTTGCTCTATTAGGTAACCATTACTGATTGGGTTCATGGTTCCCTACCACGTAATAATTTGTACCATCTTCTGGTAAAATAATACCTATTATAATAAGAAAAATTAGGAATATACCTGATATTTATATAAGATCTTCAGTATTAAAGTGTTGCCATAGTCGTTCACTCACTGATACTTACCATTTCCATTTCTGTTTTTCTTTTTTTACTTTATAAGTCCCCAAGTCTGACTCATTGCTAAAAATGCCCTCTTTTTGGTTTGAAGGTGCAGAGGCAGTATAGATGTGTTGTTAGCTGGAGGACACTACTTGTGTCAGGATTGGTGCTGACCACCAGGTTAAAAGAAAGCAGTAGGTCTGGGGAGGAGTCATAAGGTTATAACTTGATAACTGCTTTTCTTGCCAAAACATTCTTAGCGACTAAGGATGTTCACAAAATAGATCCCTTCGACCCGTGACGCACACAGAGTATAGTTACTAACTAGCCAGGTAATGAAGAATGGCAATTATCTCTCTCTCTTTTTTTTTAAAGAGACAGAGTCTCACTTTGTTGCCCTTAGTAGAGTGCCATGGCGTCACAGCTCACAGCAACCTCCAACTCTTGGGCTTAGGCGATTCTCTTGCCTTAGCCTCCCAAGTAGCTGGAACTACAGGTGCCCACCACACGCCCAGCTTTTTTTTTTGTTGCAGTTTGTCCAGGCCCGGGTTCGAACCTGCCACACTCGGTATATGGAGCTGGTGCTTTTTCGGTGTTACAGATTTCCTTTTTAAGTTCTGTTTTGGCAGCACCAGCCACAGGTGCACTTTACCAACGTATGTATAATTGTTACTCACCCATAGAGCTATGTAACCTATGGAAAACAATGTTCTCCGTCAGCCACATTTTCAAATTCTTTGAGACCCTCTAGGAAGGCTCTCTGTCCTATAATCAAACAATTTGGTAAGGGACGTAAACACATCGCAGATGTCTCTCATGAATATTGATGACTATGCTTTTCTCTTCCAGGCCCAGCTTCGGGCATTTATCCCAGAGATGCTCAAGTACTCCACAGGTCGGGGGAAACCAGGCTGGGGGAAAGAAAGCTGCAAGCCCATTTGGTGGCCTGAAGATATCCCATGGGCAAATGTCCGGAGCGATGTTCGCACAGAAGAGCAAAAGCAGAGGGTAAAGTTCCTTTGACCTGAGTTTCCCATTGCTTTTTCATTCTGAAGCAACAACTTCAACTTATGTCATTTGTACTTCTTAATGCTAAAAAGTGTAAAAACATTTGTTTTAAATCTGTCCCACCAAAGAAGATTGATGTTCTCTAATTTATAACATTTCTCACTCATCCGTCCATCACTGTAAAGAGAAGATGGGATGGGGTTATTAATTTGCACTCTCTCTTCAGAGTTGTCTTTTGGAGCAGTTTTAATTTAATAAGGTAATTACAAAAATAAAAAAAACTTGAAGGAAATGTATTGAAATTAGTTGTTTTGAATACTTAGAAAATGTCCTTATTTTAGGTGAGCAAGAATCACTTTTGAAAAATATAAACATGGAATTAGATATGATGTCTGCTAACTGAGTCTGCTAATAACAAATTTTAGAAGAAAGACTAAACTAGATACTATCTCTTACTTTTTTTAGTTATTTCTTTTTCATTTAGCTTGGAATTTTACTAAAAACCTTAATATATCGTTCTTGGCCAGAATAATCTTTTATGGGGAGTTTGAAGTTAGCTTCAGGTTGAAATAGGGTCTAAGGGCGGTGCCTGTGGCTTAGTGAGTAGGGCGCCAGCCCCATATACCTAGGGTGGCGGGTTCAAACCCGGCCCAGCCAAACTGCAACAACAACAACAAAAATAGCTGGGCGTTGTGTTGGGTGCCTATGGTCCCAGGTACTCGGAAGGCTGAGGCAAGACAATCGCCTAAGCCCAAGAGCTAGAGGTTGCTGTGAGCTGTGAAGCCACGGCACTCTACCCACAGTGACAAAGTGAGACTCTGTCTCTAAAAAAAAAAAGAAAGAAAAGAAATAGAGCCCAAAACCCCAAAGCTAAGCTGGTAATTTAATTAGGAAGGGAACCAGGGGGAAGCCCTCTTTGGTACTCAGTTCTTCGTTTCTTTATGCCAGAATCAGTCTGTGGGAAATAATTCTCAGAAAGTTAACTCTGTGAGAGGTTTGCTGTGGTTTGGTAAATAAGCAGCTCATTCTTGTATATTGGAACTAAATAACCAAAGTTCTTTGTGGCTTACTGTGTTTTTCTGGTCTTTTGGTGACAGGTTTCATGGACCCAGGCACTACGGACCATAGTTAAAAACTGTTATAAACAGCATGGGCGAGAAGATCTTTTGTATGCTTTCGAAGATCAGCAAACACAAACACAGGCCACAACTACACATAGTATAGCCCATCTTGTACCATCACAGACCGTAGTGCAGACCTTTAGTAACCCTGATGGTACCGTCTCACTTATCCAGGTGAGTAAAACTGATGGTTACTTGATTGTGGTTTCTGAGATGGATCAGTGAGTGCCTCACCTTAGACTAAAGAAGTCTTCTTTGTGCAAACTCTGCTGTAAACTTCATTATATAGGTTCCCTACCTGAAAATGATTTCTGAAGAACATTTTAATTGTTTACATTCTCTGAATGCAGAGCCATAAGTAGCTTTCATGGGCATTTCCAAAACAGAGCACTTTAAAATAGCTTCTTACAGTTTCACTGTGAGTGGCCTGGGCATATCTCTTCTGAATTATCTCTTCTGAGTTAAAAGACAATTTGATAGGGAACCTTTAAAGTTCTGGTTCATGTAGTCTTATTGTATTTAAAGTAAACATTTAAAAAAGAATTAAGTTTTCTCTCCTCGGCACTGCCTATTGAAGTGGCAGTCATCTCCCATTTAGCATCGTGGCCACCCTCAGACCCCTTATGAAGCCCAAAATCGTCAAAGAGCGACGCATTTATCTGGCATGATTCAGACTGATAGGTGAAATGAAGCATAACCCAGAGGTGTTGACAGCAGAGTTCAGAGAAGATTCAAGGGCCCTGATCTTGATGCCCAGCATCAGTTATGGAAGCAACAAGAAAGCAAAGTATATACTGCCCAATGGTTTCCCGAAGTTCCTTGTCCACAATGTCAAAGAAGCTGGAAATGCTGCTGATGTGCAACATATCTTGCTGTGTGGAGGCTGCTCACAACATTGCCTCCAAGAACTGCAAAGCCATTGTGGAAAGAGTTCCCCAGCTGGGTGTCAGAGTCACTGATCCCAATGCTCAGCTGCACACGAAGAATATGAATAGACAGCTCATGTGCACATTTTATTTGTGTTTAAATAAAACCATAAAAACTGCAAAAAACAGTTAAGTTCAGATTGGGGTGAGAGTATAAAGTTGGTTGACTGACACTGCATGCTGACGATAATGAAACATGGTAGCTCTTCTAATATTGATTCATTTGGTTGATTCTGATAGTCTCTGAGATACAATTTTAGTAACTTGTTTCATATCATAAGGCATGTTATCTGTGCCAAATTGAGCATTAAATGAATCTTAGCTTCTGAGTGAAGGAGAGGCAAAGAGTACCATCCACAGATACTTAAACACTTTCCATATTTGTCTTTAGGTTGGTACAGGTGCGACAGTAGCCACTTTGGCTGATGCTTCAGAATTACCAACCACAGTCACTGTTGCCCAAGTGAATTATTCTGCTGTGGCTGATGGCGAGGTAAGAAAGAGGACTCTGTCTGCATCTTCTTAGAAGCTAGAAAGCATAGATGAGGGGTAATTGAGGGTACAGAAGAGGAAGAAGTAGTCTATATGCCTATAGCATGATTTTACTTAACTTCTTTAAATGTCAGACTGTGACGATTTTGGAGTGTATCTTATGCTATGTGTATATTATTAATATATTATGCTTGTGTGTATATTAATTGTAACAGTTGAAATTTATGGGTCATTATAACTCAAACCCCACTGTCAGGAACCTAAAATTTTGCATTCACAATATAGCATTTTCCACTATACACAATCAAAAAGAATTATTTCTTAAGTACTTTTATGCTCTGAATCTCAAAGGATTTCATCTTTAGGCTTTATGAAAAAAAAATTGGTTTATCAAAACTGGAGCTAACTAAAGGAAGCATTCTTTGAACGAATAAATATTTCTGCAAGCCAGTAATGTGGTTTATTACCTTTTAAACATGACTTTGAAAAGGTTTCATAAGAGAATCATTCTTTACTAAAATATTTACTTAGGCTCGTCACTGGTATCTCAATGGTTAGGGCACCGGCCACATACACACTGAGGCTGGCAGGTTCAAACCCGGCCTGGGCCTGCTAAACAACAATGACAACAACAAAAAAATAGCCTGGTGTTGTGGCATGCGCCTAATAGTCCCAGCTACTTGGGAGGCTGAGGCAAGAGAATTGCTTAAGCCCAAGAGTTTGAAGTTGCTGTGAGCTGTGACACCATGGCACTATACCGAGGGTGACATAGTGAAACTCTGTCTCAAAATGTAATTATAGGACGTTAACGTAAAGGCATCTAAGCTTTATCGAACACGTAGGGGCTAAGCACTCAACCCTATGAAGTATACATTCTGTTATCATCTTCACTTTATATATGAGAAAACTGAGACATAGGTAGTTGAGGTGATTTGCCCAAAATCATGGAGTGTTTTTCAAGCAGGATAGTGCATTTAGAAAAACATTATCTCAGCTCTCAGCTCTGAGTCATTGGTGAAGATTAAAGAAGAAAAAAAAAGGCCAGATACTGTGACTCATGCCTGTAGTCCTAGCATTCTGGGAGGCCGAGGCAGGAGGATGGTAGGATAGTGTGAGTCAGGAGTTGAAGACTAGCACGAGGGAGGCCCTGTCTCTACATGAAATAGAAAAATTAACTAGGTGTGGAGATGCACACCTGTAGTCCCAGCTTCTCGGGAAGCTAAGGCAGAAGGATCCTTTGAGTCCAAGAGTTAGAAATTGCAGTGAGTTTTGATGCTGTTGCACTTTAGCTGGTGTGACAGAGTGAGATGCTGTCTTTGAAAAAAAAAGTGAAGAAAAAGGTTCATAAGTCACTGTGGGTGTTTCCCTGAAGATACTGGTATGGTGTATTCCTGAACTTTAAAAAACAGCCAGCATATGTCAAAGAGCAGCATCAGAAATAAAGCTTAAAGTTATCATCTCATCCCTGTTCAAAGCCATGGAACATTTCCATTTAGAACACCACAAAGGCACTTTGATTTGTATGCCTCAGGAATGGATAGAATGACAAAGGTCCCATAGCTATGGAGATGAAGTGAGCATCCATGGCCAGGCTTCTTGGTCAGTGGCTTATATTGAGTCCTGCTGTGCAGTAGGTGATCTGTTAACTCTATGGAGTAGATTTACACAGTATCCCTGCTCTGTTAGAGCTCCACTCTCCCTGCTCTGTTAGGGCTCCACTCCACCTACATAAATGAACCGTGGTCCGTGCTACAAGAGATGCTGCAAAGCGTGTTTGCCTTCCAAAGGAGAGAATATTTCCAACTAAGGAGTCTGGAAAGGTTTGGGACAGGAGATATACCTTTTGGATTTTAAGTGGAGAAAGGTGAAGACCTATCGGACACTTAACTTTACTAAGTATCTAAATATTATAAAAGGCTATGGACTAGCAGATTAAATTCATCAGTCTCAGAACACTGAAACTAGAGGACCCTCTTTGAAGTGTGCAAGAGGTAGAGAAGACAATGGTAGGTGTAGATTATAAGATTTGTTAGTATTTGGCAAAGTCCCTATTAAGGTGTCTCCCTGTTACTATTTAAAGAAAGAAACTTTGGCTCAGTGCCTGTAGCACAATGGTTACGGTGCCAGCCACATACACTGAGGGTGGTGGGTTCAAACCCGGCCCGGGGCAGCTAAACAACGATGACAACTGCAACAAAAAATAGCTGGGTGTTGTGGCGGGTACCTGTAGTCCCAGGTACTTGGAAGGCTGAGGCAAGAGAATCACTTAAGCCCAAGAGTTTGAGGTTGCTGTGAGCTGTGACGCCACAGCACTCTACCAAGGATGACATAGTGAGACTCCATCTCAAAAAAAATAAAGAAAGAAACTTCGTATTTCTTTCCTTTTAAAAAATTTTTTGACACATAATATTTATACACAATCGTGGAGTTGTGTTTCTTAAACACTTCTGGAGACTAATTCTTTGAAACATTTTACTAATAAATGTGAAGTTTCATAAATACAAAGGTAATCAATGTATTTAAACATTTATAAAAAATTAGGAAAAAGCTCAGTTGCATTTATGGCTTTTCTAGCACATTAACATTATTAAGTCATTTATTATGAAGATTGGTGAATGACATACATAAAATTTTAATGGCCTTTTGGTAAATTCCCAGATTCAGTCATATAAAAAAATATACTAACTCTTCTCACACTTCCTATGATATAAAGAGAAGAAGCATAGGTTATGTCAGAAATTGAGAACATGTTTTAGATTATATACTCTCTTTCCATTTGCCTTCTGATTTCTTAGATGTTGACATAGTGGTTAGTGTCTTAGTTTGGAATCCTGAGAACTGCCTGGCCATGTACGCTCACTTCATCTCATCAAATATCTCACTGAAGTGGGATAGATAAGATTACATCAGTGTCAGTGAAGACATTGTATCAGGTGACTCAGCAGAAAATCCTACTTCCTTTTTTTTTTTTTTTTTTTATTGGGGATTCATTGAGGGTACAATAAGCCATGTTACACTGATTGCATTTGTTAGTTAAAGTCCCTCTTGCCCCCAGAAGGTGTGGCACACACCAAGGCCCCACCCTTCCCTCCTTCCTTCTTTCTGCTATTCCTTCCCCCCCCCCAATAACCATAATTGTCATTAATTGTCCTCATATAAAAATTGAGTACATAGGATTCATGCTTCTCCATTCTTGTGATGCTTTACTAAGAATAATGTCTTCCACTTCCATCCAGGTTAATACGAAGGATGTAAAGTCTCCATTTGTTTTAACATCTGAATAGTATTCCATGATATACATATACCACAGCTTGTTAATCCATTCCTGGGTTGGTGGGCATTTAGGCTGTTTACACATTTTGGCGATTGTAAAT